>CM060918.1:493219980-493384980 GCA_030737875.1 Allium sativum | reverse complement strand
AATTAAATAAATTCGTTTATATAATTCAATTCTAAACTGAATTATATATTTTTAATTGTCCAATTCACACTATATTGCGAATTCTACTAATTCTGACTATTTCAGAAATTAAATATATTATTTATATTAATTGAATATTCAATATTATTCAATTAAATCACTATTTAAATTTCTAAACCACTATTTAAATAATTAAATTAATTAATTATTATATCGCTAAAAATACGGGACATTACATTCTTCATCCCTTAAAATAATTTCGTCCTCGAAATTGCTAAGTTAGGAAACAACCCTATTAATCAGGTAAAAATTATTTGTTTACTTCTTTAATTTCAGTTTCAGATGAATTAATTTATTTCAATTAGATTATTAATTTATTTCTACTAACGAAAATTTTCAAAAATTTTGAAAATTTTCTAACACCCAAAATTTTCGGAATTTTTTGCCAGCACCTCCTTTGTACGGCCCCATCAGTACAACTACAACTCGCCTCTCTAGGCCTTCTCCAATCCAAAAGAAAATCAAACAACCAAGCAGCGTAATAATTCGGCTCATAAAATAACCAAACTTATATAAAAGTAAACATGTACCTTTTTGTCGGGCATATCATTATATCGTTTCCATCTGTCACCAATTCTGAATATATCAATATCATTCCAATCAACTCCGATCAATTTATCCTCAACACAGCTATTCGCTTAAACAAGCCAAATATCATTCCAAACCAAAATTCCATTCTTGATCCCAAACTCTTAATTTACCCATCCAATAACATTTCAAATTCCTATCCTACAAATCCAATGTTTCTTGATATCATTCTAATCCAATTCAATTTCCATTTAACGGGCTTTAACTCAATTTCAATTAGTTTTCCCAATTTTTTATAAATTTGTTTATAAATCAAATAATCTCTCCTGGGAGTCTTAAACATTTTTTTTTTTAAAATCAAGTATTCCTTTATGGAATTCAAAAACAACTTATTTTTCTCAAAACAATTCAAAAACAATCTCTTTGGTAGTAATCCATCACTTACAACTTGAAAATGAACACTGATGATGTGGCCAGCATCATCAGAATTATTTCCCAGTGATTGAAATGAGTTCAATACTATAACATTTCCAAAACCATCTTTAAACATCTCCATTTTGAAATTAATTTCAAAATATCCTTCACAATGCTCGTAAAAAAATTTAAAAACTCCCAGGATTTTAAAATTCTCATATATTTTATTCAAATCTATTTATAAACATTTTTCCAACTTTTAGGAACTTTAATTCCAATTCTGATTTAAATTCAGATTTAATTCATTTCATAACACTTATTTGAATTCTGATTGGTTATTTGCATAACCATTTCATTTTTTTATGATCTTATTCGATTATAATAACAATAAATATATCCAATATATTATAATCATTTCAATATCAATCATTCTTTATATCAAAATATAATTTGGGTAAAATTATTTCATTTACCCTCTTTTCAAAACATACTGTGTCGGTTCATCGTATTTGAGCGTTTAGAAACTCCTACCGATATAGTGGATCAAACTGATTGACCAGAACTTATAAACAGCTCAACCAATAAATCTCCACAATATAAAACAATTTTTATAAAATCTACAAATACGTCCACTCATATATATACACTCAACTCAATCCAGGGTATTACTACCCCATCTCTACTGAGTCACGCCACAGAGCCAAAGTAATAACTTAACCTTCAGCTCTGATACCACTGTAACGACCCGGGAATTTTTGACTCCGAAAATCGACATAAATACCAATGTCGACTATTCAAACATCGAAAATACCAAATAATTAATAGAAAGAAGATAGAGGGTGAGAATAGATAAGATAGAAAATTAGAATAGAAGAAGAAGAACATAACAACATCAGAGTAACACGAATCTCACAGCGGAACGAATAAAATATAGTATACAAAAGTAACATTGAAATACAAATCTGTATTTGTATATTAGAGTACAACAGTTACCTCACAGCGGAAATAAATAATAGCTATAAAATCCTGAAGCCTCCTGCCTCAGCTACTCCAAGAATATCTGGAAAATCCCGACTACTTGACTTCCCGTACAAAATTGGGCACCCAAGAGTTTAGGGAAAACAAAAAAAAATAAACTCTGGGTCAGTCATGGGACTGGTGTGAGTAAACTCCAACCATTCGGTTTGACTTTTCAAAAATCATTTTCGAAAGAAATGATAATCGTAAGGCCGATCCATACATAAACACAGATGATTTTTACCTTACGATAACCCCAAACATTTTCAAAATCAATACTTTTATGATATTATAATAATGTCTAATCATAAATAATTACAATCTAGTAGAACGCTTGCATCTAACGCTCCACATATAAATAGTATACAATCAAAACAGCAGGCGCTTATTGGAGATTGGATTCCGACTATGACAAGGTATGGAACCACCTACCGATAGTGTATCTCTAGAGAGGAATACACTAGGTTCAACAAGAACGTCTTGCAACCCGGCCACACATGACCGACCACTCATTTCTCTTGAGTGTATCGAATATATTGTCACCTACGGTTGCTAGCAACATAACCGTTCCCGGGAGATACAGAAGCGAAAAGAAGTAACAAATATGAATATTCTCTAGATGGTGACAATACGCCCTAATGAGGGCGACCCACATAGCCATGCTACCTGCCCGATTTTTGTCATTTCCCAGTTGATGAGGCTTGAGGTCATAACGTATCTTTTGACAGATCATACATTGATTTACTTTGAATGCCACATCATCATACTCACCAAAACACAAATTGATTTCCACAAAAATACCATGGGTATAAAGCTAAGAGAAATGAATTCCTCCACCACCAAACGTGGATACGTTTGAAGCGATCAACTTACATGAGCCGTTAGATTCACTCTTACAGACATTCGTCCATACACGTTGCCCTGGTTCTGGACAAGTTGAAGGCACTATTCTGTAGATCCATCTTAGGCAATTTCTACCTAGGATTTCCAGAATAGCCCTTGCATAAACTCCGTCATCAATCGTCTTCAATATATTTGATTCTCAACGCTAATGCCCATACATAGTGGTTTTCAGAAAATGAATTTGACCCAGGTCACTCCGTATTAACAACGGAAATGGTCAAAAACTTTGATAGTCAGTGATTTAACTATCAAAGAAAAACATTTGTACAAATAACAGTCGTATTTCCAAATTGAAATCTTACCGAGCAAATCATCAATCAACACTAATACACTTTAATTTAATTTGTCATTCAATTATTCATTTCGCTATTTCCATTTCCATATATTCGTAAATCCTTATTTTCTAATTTTAGAAAATATACGTTATTAATCATTGGAAAATATTTCCATATTTACTCTCATTTCTTATTTTCTATATTAGAAAACATTTCTGATTCCTATTTGGATAAATTTCCAAAACCCCTTCATTGGATTTAAACAGATGTTCAAATAAAACATCGCGATGCCAACTCAGACCACTAACACTTATTAACTAAATTCAATTAACTAACCTTCCCTATTGAACCTTAACCATTCCTTAGTTAAAAATGAAGCCAATCAAGTTGGGGTATAACTACCTCTCAGACCTTAACTGAACAACATTTCTAACCTCGAAATAGACAAAGTTCGCATTTTAAATCTTCCCCAAACTTCCTTACATAACTCTCAGATTCTATTTACGGATCCTCTTCTTTTACAGAAACTGTTTGATTAACAATAAAATTATAATCCCTACTTTCGAATTAATTAACTATAAATAAATTTTATACCTTAATTTAAATAAATAAACAAACGATTAATTAAACAAATAAATCTTGATTTAAAAACCGGAAAGTAAATAGTACTTTCCTACATTCGATATAGTCGAATCCCAATGTATAATTCTCTCTCGAATAATCTCTATTCGATAATTCTCTTTCGAATACAATATTCGATATCTCTCTTTTTCGAATAAACCATATTCGATTGCCTCTCCTTCGAATAAACTATATTCGATAATATCTCCTTCAAATAAACTATATTTGATTATCTCCTTTCTTCGAATAAACTATATTCGACTACTATTTTCTTTGAATAAACTATATTCGATAACTCTTTTCGAATAAACTATATTCAATTATTTCTCCTTTCTTCAAGCAAACTATATTCGACCAACTCATTCGATTAACTCTAATTCGGTTAACTCTAATTCGATTAAATCTAATTCGATTAACTTGAATTCAAATAATTAATATTCAAATGACTAATATTTAATTACTCTTCTTTGATTAACTCTAATTCGAATAATTAATATTCGATTAACTCTAATTCAATTAACCCTAATCCGATTAACTCTAATTCAATCCATAATTTTCTTTTATAATGTTTTAATTTATGCAATAACTATTTTAATCCATTATTCACATCAAATGTGAAAAATATTTCTTTTATATATTAATTCAGTTCGATTTCGTATTTAAAAATAATATTCCATTTCCAAATTCTATTTATACTTTTATTTAGAATTATCCATACGAAATCCCCTTTTTACTTCTAATACTTAAATCTCATTTATACATCCCTTTATAATTACTACATTCAATTTCAATCTCAAATATCGGTGTTAAAACTGATTTTTACTTCTATATACAAATTCAGACTTATTTATTCAATTTATCCAATGATAAATAATTTACTTAATTTATAAAACATTATTTACAAATTAATCTTCTCCATTTTATCTGCTAGAACGGATTTCTATTTATTTCTACTTTAAACTAATCTTTTCCATTTATCTGTTCAAAACAGATTTCCATTTAATATTTATTTTCCACTTATTTTCTTTTATAAAATACTATTCATTTTATAAAATGCTTCCCTTTATAATATCCTATTTATATCCTATAAATATTTCTTTTATAATATCCAATTTACTTCATATAAATATTTCCTTTTCCAATTCTATTTGTTTCCAAATATTTCTATTTCACTTCCATTTGTTTTCCAATTAATTCTTTTTATAAAATCCATTGATTTTATAAAATCCTTAAATTCCATATCCACTTTGAAATCCCTTTGTATAATTCTACTTATTCTCCAAATAAATATTCCTTTTTATAATTCTATTTATTTTCTTAATAAATATTCCTTTTATAATTCTATTTATTTTCAAAATAAATATTCATTTTATAATTCTATTTAGTTTCAAAATAAATATTCCTTTTACAAAACCCTTTGATTTTATAAATATTTTATTTTCAATATACATTTGAATTTTTCCTTTTATACATTCTAGTATCACTTACGGTGTTAAAATACCTAATCAAAAGGATCAATCATCATCCAAACATACATAATCAATAACAAAGTATATACCACATCATATATCAGAATATATGAAAGCAAACAGTGCTATAAATATTGAGGAATCCAGTTGGATCCCTTCAACCTGTTTTCCTGCATCCACAGATGTTAAACAACATAAATACATCGATTTCATTTCAATATGAAATATTCTGATAAACAGAATCGATATTTGGTTAATGAAATATATACATAAATCTATATCGGTTATTTCAACTAATCAATCAACAGTTCAACCAACCAATCAACACACAACAATCAAACAATATTTATCAGTTCTAAAAATATGTTATGAAAATACAAACTAAGCAGAGTTAGTTAGATTTACTCACATTGGACTTTCATCGTTAAATAACGATAATTGTCGCTTGATTCAGATAGACAATTTATTTTGCAATAAATTGTAACGAGCTCCAATTCACTCCCAGTCAGTTCCATTGTGTAGTCCCCGTCCATACGATCCCAACGGATCCTGTTTCGTTAATTTCTGATAATGTATGAGCAAAATATTCATTTTACAAGTTTATAAACAATTTATGGATATTAACTCAATTAAATATTAATTAGCAAACCTTAACCACGTTTAAATCCTGAACCCCATCCGCTCATTATCTTCCTTCTACAGATCGCACATCCGTTCCCAGACATCTCCAATACTTTGACCTCCAAACACTCCTCCTCCCGTCCATTAAAATCCAACAAAAATCATCATTTCATTCCTCATCAAATTCTGTACTTCTCGACACCCTCAACAACATATACGACATCACCTTCTCTAATCCATCGCACCCTCTACTTCCAGCAAAACTACCCACACTTAATACCATGGTCGCGTCTTCCTCCCATCCTTCCTCCCTCCACACTCGACGAATCTCCAAACCGATCCAACCGTTCAACTCACCATCTCGAGCACTCCTTCCCCATTACCCTTTTGTTTAACTCACATCAGGGAGTCGTATCGCGTCGACAGGCTTTAGCAATGCCTACAGTAAACCGCACGTCCCAAATTACAACCGAACTTCACTAAAAATTCACCAATCAAGCTACTTCTTGCCACAAGTTTGAATATACATTCGAATTTGAAAATCAATGCTCCAAAAACCCGCAAATGTTGAACCCTAGCAAGCGCCATGATAAGGCACACCGAAAATCACTATCACCGAATACCTTGAAACTCACATGGGTTGAAGATAATCATCCCAGGATCTTAAATACATGAGTATTGAGAATTATTGGATTTGATTTGAATTTATGAAGATTTGAAATATTCACTGGAAGAAAGAAGATGCGGCGGCACATACAATTGACCAGGGAAAATGTGTATTAGGGTTAGGAGAGTTAAGTTATATTTATAGGTAGATTTTTTATTTTTTATTTGATTATTATATTTATTTTTAAGCAACCGCTATATGTATTTGTTGTCTAAAAATTCATGTGCTCACATACAACATCCAAAAATCACGAAAATGGGCATGCAGCTACAGTTCGACAGTACGGACCTAAAGAAACTAGTTTCGTCGAATTTCGACTTCGTTTGCTCACACAGGGTATTTTTAAAGTCAAATTATCGATTTTTTTTTCATATTAAAATCACGTACGGCCACATACTGACTCCAAAAATCATGAAAATTGAAATCTAAAAATAATTTAATATTCCGAATCTAACAAGATTAGTTTCATCGAGAACGGGGGTCGTTTGCAAAACAGACTATTTTTAAAGCTCTAAATAAACCCATTTAAATATTAATATATTTAAAAATAATTAAATTAAACAAAAATAATTTAATATTATCTTATATATTCACACAGAATGTTATCCAGCTCCAAAATATACCCCTCTGGGTTTATAACTCAATATTTCAAATCCAGGTTAAATCTATATTCAATTTACATTGAAAAATCCATTTATAATTTAAATAAATCGTTATAAATTATAAAGAAATTCCATAGCGACTTTGGAAGTTTGATTTGGACATAACTCAAAAACTACACGAAGAAATCTCGATTTTTCTCTTACATTAGAAAAATATAGTTCACCAGCTCCGAACGTTTCTTGGTTCACAGAAATCCAATTTAAAATGGGTTCTGTATATTCAATTAAAGTTTGAATTGCCAAATTACGAACTGCCGCACCATTTCGAGCTCGATTATAATTATAATATAAATATACGTTCAAACTGATATTAATTAAATAAATTCATTTATATAATTCAATTCTAAACTAAATTATATATTTTAAATTGTCCAATTCACACTATATTGCGAATTCCACTATTTCAGAAATTAAATATATTATTCTATTATTTATTTTAATTGAATATTCAATATTATTTAATTAAATCACTATTTAAATTTCTAAACCACTATTTAAATAATTAAATTGATTAATTATTATATCGCTAAAAATATGGGACATTACACAAATTGAATGAAGGGTTGTTGTCACTGACCCTTAGAGGAATTTTCCCATATTATAAATTGACAGCAGTTCTGCATTAAGATCTTCGGAGAAAGGGCTCCTCTATATTAGATCATGCTCCCTCTGTTTCTAAATATAAGATGTTTTAAGAAGTTTGATATGTTTCAAAATAAAAGATGTTTAAGGTTATAATGCCCTCTTTATCTATGATTCATAAAAAATGATAAGGCTATTTGTACATCTATTCATGTTTCAACCACTAGTTGTACATGAAAAGAAGCTAATTTAAGAGAGAGACTTACTTTGAGTACGGAATAAAGCACCATTAATTGATTCCTTAATTCTTGTGCAAATAAGTAAAACATCTTACATTTAGAGACGAAGGGAGTACGATCTAGTATGAGAAGTATCCTCAGTTTATCCAGAATCCAAATGACTTGTATGGATGAATATCTGACGTTGTATTTCTAATATGCGTACATTGATCTACATGAATGCACATCTACTTAGTAGTGTGGGAAGTACCTTTTCTATATTATGTACACTCTTTCTTGGGATGTACGAACTCAAAGATTGTACATTAGTGGAAATCAGTTGCATGTGTTAGACTTGGAAACGCGACATTCCAAGTGAAGGAAATACTTGAAGAAAGGTAATTGAAGACCTTCAGCCTCAATAACTGGAGCTGGCAGAAAAAGGGCACACGATGAGGTTAAGTGGGTGGCATCTGTTAAAGGACGTGCATACCTTTCTACATTTTGATGTATATGTCGAGAGCGGAGTATGCACCTCAGATATGTCGGTTACAACCAAGGTGATGAAGTAATCAATCAGCATACCACCAACGAAGGGTCGGTGTTTGGACGGAGAGCAATTGATCTTCGGCCATCTCTCTAGAAGTGTATTGTACGAAAGGTAGTGCTTTACCTTGCCATCGTATGTAAATCCATCTTCCATAAGAGCTTGTGGTTTGTTTGTATTGCCTAATATACGCGAAATTTAATAAGAATAACAATTTCGCATTTTGATTTGATTTATTTTAATAATTTTTATCCCGTAAGTCATTAAAGATAATATCAGACAAAATTTACGTAGTAAAGATTTGGTTACCATAAGGAAAAAAATTCATGCGATGTTTATGTGTGGTCTTGGTTTTATGCGATGCCTTTATTTTCAAATGTCGGAATTGAGTTTCTCACACTCATCTCATGACTCATCCGAAGTTATTTTTCCTTAAACTCTGAATGCCCCTAATTTCTCCAAGCAGCCTAGTAGCTCGGCTTTTACCTAGATCTATTAAAGGGAGCTTGAAGCTGAAGATTTTGGAAACAGTCTTCTATTCCAACCTTTAATTTCTTAGTTTCTTAGCATTTGTAAGGACATGTTTTATAATTGTCCAGACTGACATTAATTACACTCTGATAAGTACAATTAAATTTTCCCTTGTAATGATTTTGCATGATGTTGTGCAGTTAAAGCCCCGCAAAATTTCCGCTATAGCTCGTAGCGTTTTTTTACCGCTACGTTTTTTTTTTCAATTTAATGTTGATGAATAGTATATTCGCTTTTAGTCTGCTCTTTCCCGCTGCATCCGCTAAATCAAGATTTTTTAGCATCTGCTTTAGCAATATCAATATATAAAGTTTGATTTGATTGATTTCCTTCTTAAAAAAATCAATAAAATTAGCGTAAACAGCTAATATAAGGCATAAGTAACAAGTATATTATAAAGATCTTTTATAATCATCAAATCTAACATGCGTAACCATACTATTATTTGATTTGTTAAATAAAATTAATTAATGTTAGTTTTTTGTACATATGTAATGTGAGAACAATTAATTAATTTTAAATATTTGGTTTTGACAACTAATAAACTATTTTGCACCTCCGCTATTTCCGTGCTTTATCGCCGTTACTTTTTTTTTAATACCTCGACTGCTATAAAACCGTTAAATGCTTCAAATACCCAGTTATGATGGAATATGTATATATATTTTTTTACTATACAAAATTCTGTTCTTTCTATTTTCTTTCTTACATAAACAATACGTTTCTTCGACACCAGATTTTGTGACACGCAAGTACCTTGTATTATTAATCCCAATTTCCGAGGATCTAGGAGGTGTGTCATTTCATCAGTTCAGTAGGTTAACTTACATTTTCCTCATCTAATGCAAAAGCCACTCTTGGGATACAACATATCACACAATTTTCTGCAAACTTTCATGTAAACATTTGCCACATTTATTAGCTCACTTTAGTCTGAAATTTTTATTTCTCTTAAAACCAACCAAATAAAACACTTGCGCAATTTATTTTATGCTTAGCAGTGTGTACTTGGTTTCATATTACATGTCCATAAATTGCCATGCAGAAAAGGAATACACCTCAGAATACATACATTGGGAAAACAACAAAAATCCATAAGCATAAAACCCCAAACAGAAAGATTAACTCATCAGAGAACGCAAAGAAACCTTCCAAAGAGGGAGGCGCCAAAGGGTGGTTATTTGTATCAATCTTATAGAGCATCACTTTAAATGGTGTTCAAAGAGCGACGCCATTTCAATCTACAAGGCAAAATGTAAACAAGTAAGAATTTCAAGGTTCTAATTGATGCTCTTCGAGTAAACTTTAGAGATAAATCGCTATTCGCTGACTGAACTTACTGCTGTTATCGCAGCCTCGGCTCCCTTGTTCCCAGCTTTTCCACCAGCACGATTCAACGCCTACATGCAATATTATTTTTTCTTTAGTAGTAGATACAAATGTCAGTTAGGCTTCCTTTCACTACAGTTTCAGTCTGAAACTGCTTATACTCCTTGTCAAGTTGATTAAAACATTCAAAGTTACTAGTAAACATCATACCTGATCCATATCTTCACAAGTGAGAACGCCAAATATGCAAGGAACACCTGCAATATTGCAAAGCAGGTTAATTTTCATTATCATGACCTTTCGCTTTTTTTTTTAGTATCATTAGAGTACAAGTAGATGCGGAAAACATGGTAGACTGAAGAAAATTGAAACGTGTGCATCGTCTTACAACATCAAAAAAAAAACTAGAATATATCAATTTAAAAAATGTTAATGTCCTCTTTTCAAGATGAGAACATTTACGGAAAAAGCAGAAGCTTTTAAAGAAGTGTTGTAACAAACAGAGACAATTTAAACATCCATTAATATCTTATAAAATGTAAATGCTTCTCGACATACCTGAACCTATAGCAGCTGAAAGTACACCTGATGCTGCAGAATTAGCAACTGCATCATAATGTGTTGTGTCGCCTCTTATCTGCTCAAAATCAGACATTATTATTTACAGCAGCAAACTATAGTGAGGAAGTATCACATATACATATACGCACAATCAATTGGAAGTACATGAAGTATGCTTTAAAGGATGCATTCTTACCAGATGTGTATAAAAATTTAAATGCATAGATTTACATATTTGAAATTTAAATACATCAAGGTGGAATAAACGAGATCTAAGAGAAATTTCGCATGCATAAAAGCCAGGTGACGACGTTCCTTGAATTAAAAAACATAGCACTTCAGAAACACAAATAAAATAAATAACAAATCAAATGTTAAATTTTCTAAATCCAGATGATATTGACAGATATTTTCAACGTAAGATCGACGATTGAGTAAATAACTTTTGGACCAGAGCCTGTGCACTCAATGCGAGGTGAATAACAGAAGTTTCTACAGATTTATAGAAGTTCACAAACCTCAGTCGCTTTGTTTAACTAATTACAAAATAGGAAGTTATTTAGAAGGGTTGCGGCTAGTAAGTTACCACGACTCCAATACATATTACTGCATGATATTTTCCAGATTTTCCAAGCTTTTGTGCAACCACCGGTAACTCAAAGGCGCCAGGCACTTTAACAACCTAAAGGAAATATAACTGCTAGTATTAGAAACCATTTTCCACCTTATTTCCATTTAAAAAAAAAAAAAAAAAAAAAAAAAGTGAACCAGCTAGCAAAGTCTATTACTCAAATGAAGACAGAGTCACACAAGACACAAACTCCAATCTCATTTAACTAAAAGAGTAATAGGCTAAGCTGAAATCAATACAGAAATAAATATGTAAAAGACTAGGAAAAAAGGGGGTATTTATTGTGAGCACTAGTTGTTTGAGTACCAGACAGCCAGGCTCAAAAATTTGGATAGTACAGAAACTCATGTTTCATGAATCCTAAATAGAATATCAGAACACACAAGAATATTACAAATTTATAGTACAAGGTTGACGTACTGTGATGTCTTCTTCTTTAACTGAGTATCGGCCAAAAGCCTCAAGAGCTCCTTGCAACAGCAAACTTGTCACCACTTCGTTAAACCTTGCTACAACCTGCATATTGGTAAACATAAAAGCCAGCGGATGAATCATGTACTGATACAACTTATAGAGAGCTTGACATCATATAAACTAAGATAAAAAATTAATAGAAGGCTAATTCTCGAAAAGT
Organism: Allium sativum; assembly: GCA_030737875.1. Taxonomy (NCBI): domain Eukaryota; kingdom Viridiplantae; phylum Streptophyta; class Magnoliopsida; order Asparagales; family Amaryllidaceae; genus Allium; species Allium sativum. The sequence continues at coordinate 493,372,710 of CM060918.1, read as the reverse complement.
TGCTGAGTAGCCCCATATAGAACTAAATAAACTACCATACCCATGTTTTTGCAGAGTATACCCATCTGATTGTCACATTTTCTCTTTATATCCTTCCGTAATCAAATAAAATAAAAAATCAATGAAAAATTCTACCATGGGAAAAAAACACCACACCAAACTCATGCAACATCATAAACTTTCAAGTTTTACCTCTTTTATGAAGAGTAAATTTTTAATTTTTTTATTTAAAAAGAAAAACATGAAATTCAAGTTTATCTCTTTTGATTCCATTAGATTTGTATTATCATTATTGCAATCCATAGATTCAAGTATAAGAATTTAGAATTTACCTTAATTTAAATCTAGGGATTCTTGAAGAAGAGGAATTGAACAAGGAAATTATGATGAGAGCTAAAAAGATGGGTGCACGACATAAGGACAATTTTGTCTTGGAATTTTTTCTAATTTTAAAAGGCTACTCAGCAATATCATCATGTATATAAATAGAATCAGCCTTGATAGAAAAGCATAAATCTCTTATAGTTTGCAAGTGAAACATAAGGGAAACCTAAGTAGTAGAAACTAGAAACACACCAAATACACTGACACCATGGTTGATTTTGAACTGATTGGATGTTTTATCAATTAAACAGGTGACACTCTGATAAGTTCAAACAAAATCTCTTATCATGTAAATAGTAGAGGTAAATAATTTTGAACATATTGATGAAACCTTTTTGCTGAAGTTATAAAACATATTGTTTTCCTAAAATAAAATCAACTTGTTCATTGTTGCGTGGTTGAGAAATAGTGCTGCTTTTTTCTTCACTTTTCATCAAACATTTCATTTGCCCGTTCCCTTTTTTTTTCCCAGCTAAAACAAAAATCGTGAGATTAACATTGACCATTTGCATTAGTCACCTGGCCTATGAAGAATGCCTAGCCATTTCAACATGAACACAGTAGGGAAAATCATCCAGTTTAATGTTTGGTCAACCCAAAACCAATTGGGAATCGTTCGGTTTACAACATATTTTCTATAGCCAAAGTTTTATAAACATATCAAACAAATACTCACAATCGCAAATTTCAACCCTTGTGTCTGAGTAAGCGATCCAACCAGATGATTAGATCCAGCAGCAGCAATTACACCAACCCGTTGATTCTTCAGACCACTAACACTAATTGAAGGAGCTGTACCAAATGCAGTATAGTTAACCACATTAACGATAGAATGAAGCAAATTTTATGAAAAATTAGGAAGAAAATATGTATAGATATTACCTCGAACTGAGGTGGAGAAAGACACTTGGCTATTGGAAGAGATGAAAGATTGAGGTTGTTTTAACAAAGTTGAAATTGATGCAAGATTTTTTGTTGGGTTCGTCAAGGCTAGTGATGCCATAGATTAATAGTCAATTAAATTATAGATTTTTCTCGCAATTGATTGAGATGCAAAGAGGAATTGGAGTGAAGGTGAGAGCTGGGGGTTTATGGAAGAAGATTGGTTTACTTGGGATGTTATATAGATGTTAAAGGATGTTTAAAAAAGATATTTGTACAGGGACCTTTTTTTTTTTTTTTTTTTTTTTTTTTTTTTTGGTGCTATGCCTATGAGTGTCAATTTCTGATGACATCTGCTCACTTACTACATAGAGTAATCCCCCGTAAAGGGCAGCTTTTTAAATTGAAATCAATGCATTAATAAGTTCAAAATAGTTTAATGAAGAACATATGTGTTTCATTTCGTATTTTGATATAATTGAAAACTCGTTAACTTGATGTATCATTACCTATATTTGTTAAAGTATAATCATTATTTTTTTTAAACTACAAACAATATGTGTTTCGTTCGGACAACCCAAATTATATGATCGATATCGGGAATGGAGACTGATATGGAATTTGCTAGATTTATGGTTTGATACCATAAATATTGTTGTTAAACAAAGAAATTGATTCGATAGAACTTTGGCGAATATCATACCTTTCTTTTGTTCCTTACTTGAACCAAGTACTATGTGATAACTTTTAAAAATTTGGTTAAGTGGCAAATGTCGAATCATTTCACACACCACTACAACCATGCAATTTTCTGTCCACATTTTGACATACGATGCCAAAAGATCCATTGGAAAAATAACAATCATTGTCAGTAATATTCGTTTAGTTGTACCTTAGTGACGTCAAATTACTTAGCAAAAGTTGCATTCCTATGGTGTCACAAAATTCAAATTATCCTACATAGACATCTAAAAGGTGATAGGATACCAGTGCGGATTAGTTACGTTGTTGCGTTGCCCTTGCTTTTAGTGATGCCTTATTGACGACAACTTTTTAATTCGAATTTAGGATTATTATGCCATCAAAAATATCACATTGCTGGCATTACCAAAATAGCATCAAAAAGGCATCACGATAGCGATGTCAAGACGTCGTAACGAAGCAAATTTTGAATTTTAATGATGCCTCAAGGACGTTAAACCGTTATAAATTTCAACAACCTGCTGCATTTTCTTACTCCAACCCAAACCTCACTATGTCATTAAAAGCCAACGTTATTGTGAAAGAAAGAGCATAATCAACATATGTCATGTAAAAGCCCATCACTCACAACCTTCTGATTCATGTCTTAATGACACTTGAATACTATGAAAATAGCAAATGATGGACCATCAAGAGAAATAAAACAAAAACATTATATAAATTTATCTACTTTAGCAACACTTTCAGATCTTAAGATGTATGAAATTAAATATAATACTACACATAACATAAGTATTTGGGTCAAACTAGATAATAAACATAAAGTGTTCTTACATAAATCCAAAAACAACCCTTCCATTTCAAGCGGTCTAGCATAAATATATAGCACAGAAATAGTTAATAGCAAGAATAAATGAAATAAAAAATATAAATCCATTCGACCTCCATCATCTTTTCTCACACCAAGCATTCCCCTAACGTCCTTTCAACTTATTGAAATGCATAAAAAGGAAATATAGAGGAGTTCGGGTTGATAGATTTAAAGGTATGCCCTAGAAATAATTATGCAATTTATTATATATATCTAGCTCGATAACAAATCCAGTTCGAAATAAAAAGCTGTATACTGGATATTATGAGTATTATTAATTAAGTAAGTAAAGTAAAAGTGTACTTAACAGAAAATCCATGAATGATATTGTTGACCAGCCTTTTGGCAAGGCCGTCACCATATGAGCTACCACTGATAGAGCTTATCAGGGCTCAACCATGGGCCTGGACAAGCTTGGACACCACTGGCCCAACCCCCGATTTGATCACCTTTGGGCTCGTCTAAGCCCAGCAACATCAAGAGCATACCAGAGTCGAAGAAGAGGGTCCACGAAGTCTCGAATCGAAGAAGATCCTTCCTACTTACCTCAACTTGAATGAGTCTCCAGCCCGGCTCGAAGATAACACTCCAAGAAAAACATAGCTCGGGTCGAGCCTCCGGGGTCGAATAACTCGGGTCGAGCCTCTGGGGTCGAACGGCTCGGGTCGAGCCTTTGGGGTCGAATAGCCCGGGTCGAACTCGACTCGACCCCTATCTCGACCCGCACAAGACATTTACCCACGTTCCCACTATCTCCTGAAGCCGCGGGATTTGCGCCATGTGTCCACGACCATGTCCACTATCTCCATATAACCGCCTCCTAATTGCAGCCACTTCCTCCGAAAAACAAGGCCCGGGTGCCATCTGTTCAACCCGCAAATCGGTTTGCTGCTACGCCTATAAATACAACGTTTTGGGGAGATTATAGGAACTTTTGGTCAGGGAAGCTCTACATGATTGAGCCATGGCTGCCAACCACTCTACTTTCGAAAAATGAGTGATATTCATGATTGTAATTTGAATTAATCAATAGAAATAGTGTTTTATTAGAGATTCTGACAATCTCATTCGTTGTATCTTCAATTTTCTGATATTATTGGAAGAATATGAAGTGGATGTAGGCTCGTTAATGTCAAACCACTATAAAAATGATGTTGCTTTGCTTTTTCAATTATTTCTTCATGTTTCATGCTCTAAACATGGCTTTTTGGGCGTTGGTGCCAATTTTGGTCTAACAATTTGGTGCTTTCATGGAGAAATGAAGATTCTCAACATTTAAAGATTTTCTAGTCTACTTGTTGGATCGCCAAGTCTGAAGAGGAAATCCTGTGAATTCTCTGTTTCCATTGATTTTTCCATCGTGGAGATCACCGGACGTGAAGCCACCTCCACGTCTTCAAGCAACTTCGTCGGTTCTGCAATTAAAAAGGCCAAAAATTAGGTGCTCGACTCGAAAAATTCTGTGTTGATGGCATCCGGGTCGAAGTCCTTGGCTCGAATTGTTCGACCCGACCAGAGGACATGTTCGACACGAGACAGGGTCCAAGTTCAACCCGACCTGAAGACATGTTCGACTGGAGACGAGGTCTAAGTTCGACCCGAGACATGGTCTTCCGAAAAAAGAAAAACGAGTACAATCTGAATTTCAAGAAAAAGGCATAAATTTTTTTCGGGACCAATAATAATCGTCAAGACTTAATAACCGATATTCAGTGGCTAGTCCGAGAATGTTAACAACATAATGGAAATGAATGGGATCTTACTAGAGCCATGACCCCTATTTACTGATGTTAGTCAACATGGAGAGTTTCTATGCAAATTCAACATACCAACCATGACAGTATATGAGGGAAAGATTGCTTCATGACAGCCTCTTTATCAAGGTTTTATATGGTGTACAGACTCCCCCAATGCAACTGAAGTTGTTCCTGAATGAGCAATGAGCACCTGGTTTACATGACTTAAACCCGTCCAAGCAGCCAAATCTCAAATGACATTGATGTGTTGTAGTCCGAACCTTATTCCGAAGATGACTCAGATAACTTTTGTGATAATAATTTTCAATGGCGAGATACTAGAAATCGATCAAGGATCCCAACATCACAATGCTACCCACAACTCATGTGATATGATGAAGGACATATGTCTTGCGACTCACTACGTAAGGAACTTAGCAAACCATTGCAATGACCATTTGTTATCAATTGCATCAATGGCGATCGGTTTCCACCTGATAAGTGTTAAGCAACATATATAGGTGCCCAGACTTAGGTACCAATTAAACCTTCATTGGCCATGATCGGGCTTACGGATCCTCATAAAGATGACAACATCTTGACTGCTTATCAACTATCATGCGATCTCAACACAGAGATGAGAGGTCGAGGTCAATCGAATGTGATCTGCCATATGATCTCTGCTTCATACTTTTGTTATGACAGAATGTATGAACGTTACTTGAATCCTCGCAAGCCATGCTACATATTCAGGCTTACCCAATCAAAGTTTAGACCAACCAGTTGCTACGACAAGTCTTGCAATGACTTGAGGCATATGGAAGACTAACTAAATGGAGCATCGAATTGGAATAATTTGATATTACCCATTCCCCTCTGGAGGTCATTGGGATAAACTTCAACAAATCTCATTGCTAATGCACTGAGTAATGCTTCAAAAGCAGTGTAATCAGCCGACTATCTAAAGGAAGATATATATGAATGAGACTTCTAACGGTCAACGTTTTGGTATTAGAATGTGAAATTTCGAAATTGACTTCCTCCATGGGTCGTTTGTCAATTGACTCATGTCTCAGAAGCAGGAGGCAGTTGGTAAATTTAAGCGTGAATTTATCATGATTCCGTCATCCAATACGAAGTTGATACATTATAGCCTCATGTTACCATACTTGTATCCGGAGTATAACCAATTACTTTGGCCTTGCCCGAAACTTGGCAAGTTAAAGGTTTGAAACACTTAAGCCTAGATGTTGATTGATTGTCTACGCATTAGCTCTTATTTTTGATGTGGGATCGAAGAACAGCTGCGAATGAATGAGGCATGTCTATCTTCCTAGCCCACTCCTACTTCTTGGCATGGAAAGTACGAAGTTTCTATAAGCATGGAGTCCTTACTCTCCTGTCGATTTCCATCGTAGCACCAACATGATGAGATGCTACCATTAACGGTCTTGATTTGACTATTTGACCCTTGTTCCTTTCCCCTGACATAGGGGTAAGAAGGCTATTCAAAGGAATCATAATCTCGTCTTGCACTCACCGAAATACCTAATTGCCTTTTTCATGTCAAGACCTCGAGAAAGGTCTATTCATTCTTGGCTAATTCCCTACAATAATCTGAAAAGATGTCCTCTATGAGCTTAAAACTTTGACAGTCGTCCCCTGATAGAACAGGATGAAACGAAATGGATCGACAAAGAATATGCGATGCCATTTTCACTTAAAATATTACTCATTCCTTTAACAGGATTATTTTTTAATCATGTACCTGGTACTAATCAAACTTCTAACACCCACATGCAAAACTATGGAGCACTGCCATAACAAGCCTAACTGAACCGCTCATTTACAAAACCATGCCTTTCGTCTACGAGAATATTTATAGCTCAAGGTGGATCTGATATAACAATCCACAACTTGGTTCATGTCTGGTAGACCTCAAGATAGTTGTGCATCGACGTATGTATTTCAAAGTTGGAATAGGACTCCAGATTGACGTAGTTCGATTGTCCATATGGCTAGATCCCACGTTCAATGCCATTAGATTACATAAATTCAAATAGAGGAAATAACACTTCCTGTTGATATGCTTCCTTTCCTATCATGCATTTTACCTTTACATGCTTCCTGAGTAATTAACATAACTAACTCATGCAAATTTGTATATAAATGATGCAGGTACCTAAAGTTTAGTGCCAATCAGACCTACCATAGTTTGATCGGAGGAACGTAAAGCTTTGGCGAACGTGATTCGACTGTTCACTTGCTTACTCTTGGCATGATGCCAACAGTCTGACACAGATGAAGTTCGACCATTCATTCACCAACCTTTTTCCCTTGATGCTGGGGGAAAGAGAATAAAAGTACATGAGTTCTACATATGCTATCTATCCATGGGCATACAAATGAGTCCTCCTCATCCTCTAGCCTTCGATCCACCCGACAAGACATAGAGATGTATTCGGGTGTGACATGACCACCCAGCAAATCGACGACTCTGTCCCTTAACCCGACGGGAAGAGCGCAATGGTGACGAGATCACAAACCTATGAACTGCACAATGACCTTTTTGCCCTTGATGTGGGGGAAAGAGAATGACATTACAGCGAATGTGAACTGGCCATTCGTTAGACCTGTACTTTTGAGATGACGGGAAGAATTCAGTTCGAAGACGACACGACCGTCCATCTGACAACTTTTTCCTTCGACGTAGGGGTAAAAGAGAAATGTTAAGACAAGGATGAATATGACTTGACCGCTCTCATAACGATGTCTTTAACTCTTTCCAAGCTTTCGATGGAAGATGTATAAAGTCAGCATGGATGTGACTCAACCATCTTCAAGGCGGTCTTTTCCTTTGACGTGGAGGCAAAGGGAACGAAGCCAAGGTAAATATGACCCGACTGTTTGTCTGACTAACTCTGATCCTCAGTGCGTGGATAGGAGTATAAACTCAGGACGAGTGTGATAGGTGCGCCAAGATTAAAGACCACTCGATCCCTAGCTATGAATAACGAAGGGAGAGTATAAAGGACAGATCATGACATCCACAACTCTTAACTCTCATGACTTGGGAGAGAGTATAAAGGACGACATTATGATGTCTATATAAACTCCATTGTCCTCTGGCTAAGGATATAAGTATAAAGAACTCACGGACCGTACATCCAAATGACTTAGCCTAGTTCCCATATATGCTGGGGGCATGGGCATAGACTTTTAAGATAACTTCGAACGTGTGTCGGACGCGACTCATGATTCAAAGTTAATTAGGGGGTATACATTATATTTCCTCGGGCCGCAACACTCGGCATTTTGACATTTAATTATTCTAAGCGAGACATATTAGCACCCAATCATTCTAAGCGAGACAGCTTAGCACTTAAATTATTTTCATTTCAAGATAGACTTTCTTGTGACATAAAAGTTGACTTAGTAACTTGCAAACTAAGCAACTCATTATATTCAATTTGCAGGTTTATGTACAAATGCAAAGCAAAGACACGAGGGTCGCACTCACCACAACAACAAAGAGCTACATTCAAAAAGCTGGCGCTGATGCCTAATGATAAACATTCCACGCGACTTAAGGCAATGACCGAAAGGAGGCTTTGAGAGTTGTATGTTCAATAACATATCACACGACTTAAGGAAAAGACTGAAAGGAGGCCTCGAGAGTGATATCTCAAATCGACATTCATACCCATGTGTGATGGACTATAGCTTAAGTACAACGACGATATCACCTTGCAAGTATACTAAATGGAAAATGCAATGACTCGAGCGCTTGGATAACCCAATCACTTAAGCTTTGAAAGAAATGCGTCTATTTTATGCATGCATGTTTAAATTCGAAAGGGGTGTGATCCGACCACCTATCTTTTTCTGTTACCCATAGACTGAGGGAATAACTATTCAAAGTATTTACAAACACATAACTTATTTTCCTTTATTTAACTTAAGCTTTAATCCTAACAGGCTACTTGAGGACCATGAAACGGATGCAAGTGACCATCCATTTGTTGATCCCAACCTACTTCCCAACTAGAAGGCTTGCATAAGACCGAACATGGAATAAACTGTCCTATCTCATACACTTATTGGGTGTGACGCAATCACTTTGTCTTCTTCTTTTCCCTTAGTGTAAGGGGAAAGTGCGAGCACCCGAGGTGACTACAGTCTGATCTTTCAGCATCTAACTCCAATCCTCAGAGCCTAGATGGGAGACTAGAGATTAGTATAGGCAGAGTACCAACAAATTGTTTTGCATTCGACTCTAACTCAATAATAAATGAGGGAGCATGAATTCAGAGAAGACATGGATCTGATGCCTACTCCTCAGTAAAACCCACATGGTTGGGGGCACGGGATGCGAGCTTCGAGCGGAATAACTCGACTTCTAAAATACTTTATGCACATTTACTATCCTCAGAGTTTTGCAGTCCCAGATTACAGATAAAAGGATGACTCCTCAAGATTAACACGAATACATCCAAGAAATAGATCATCATCCAGAATTAAATGACAAGTGACGAACTGTAGGTACATTAAATGGAAAGCGCGTCACCTAGGCATTTGATGCAAATGCCACTGACATTACAGTACAATACATGTAATTCAACTTGAATTAACACTTCTTTCATCATATGCAGAAGCCTGATTGACGGCTGTTGCAAATGCAGAACCAAGACCCCCAAGGCCGACTTTCACCTACTTCTGAATTTCATGCTGGGGGCACCATCACTAAATTGGACAACTGGCAACGATTCCTTGGAGACAAAAGTCAGGTTGCAAACTTTATTCGACGCTTCACCTGAGGCAGCACATCTCAAGATAACGTGGATAACGTCAATCACATACCTTTCACATAGTACATCAGGGATTTCCGTTACTCGCCCAGAACTTCAAAATATCTCTACAGCAAGATCAACCCAGAAATCTTGGTGAATTCTATTCTAAGGGAGACAGATTCTCATGACAAGAGAATGCTAACATCCAGATGGATGATCTTGATCTTTTCATAACAAAGAATGGAGGACCATCCAAATCTGGAAATGATAAGGGCAAGGGAAAATCCTCGAAAAAGAATGACAGGAATGAGCGATTCCGAGGAGAACCAATTTTACTGATCAAATCATCAATCTTGTTTGTTAAGCTCAATGGAACCGAGCATGAGGAATAAACTTAACAAGAGTATGATGACTATTTCGGGTTATGCTAAAACATGAACGAAGGGGCATCATTAACTCCCTAATCACGTTCATTCGCTTGCATTTTGACAAGCTTAACCAACTCCATGACTGATCGCTGACGCTCGATGAGACAATCCTCTCTTTCTGACTAAAGTAAAGGTATGATTCCAAAGCGAATGTGATTTGACCGTTCGCCTATTCAATCCTAACTCTCGCTGACCCGAGAAAGGGTATAAAATGACTTGGGTCAGTTATGATTGCTAAACCCACGGCTCTAACCTGATACAATGACAGAAAACATGAAGGCTTAGGGATTGAATGTTTGATTGACTTAGCTCAACCCCCACCAATGCTTGGGGAACAAGCACCGACTTCGCTTGTCCTCCATTAGCACTGGGAGCACAAGCATCGACTCACAGACTGACTTTGAACACAATCCTGACTTGACGTGTGATTCAAAACATAAACACTATATCTTCGGACTAGCACATTATTCATCTTGCCCATTCAAGTGAGAGATCTTACAAGCTAGACATGATTTGCCTTACACGTTCAAGTGTGCTAGCTTACGGGTCAAGCATGACTTCCAAGACATAAATCGCAACTACATTGAATGGAAAGTGAGATAAATTTCTCTACTACCATATGATTTTGACGATCATACCAGACATTGACTCATGTGATTTCAACAACATCTCATACTGACTGGTATAAGATTACTGGACTATAATACGATCCAAAGCGATCGTGGGTTGGTTTGATGCGACAATGAATTTCTAGTTTTCCATTTATACGATCCGGAGTGATCGTGTTTTCCAGACATATTATTGTTTTGATTCAATGTGATCATGGATTCTTATACTAATATCTTGATGTCAGGATAGTTCAAAACCAAGAGAACATGTCAAATTCATATGCCAATTCTGATGTGCTTTATCCTAATAGTCCAGATGCTTGCTAAAAGCCCGAAAATTCTTATACTTCCCCATGAATTGGATAACTACTTCATCCACAGGCTTGTATGTGAAATAAGGTATGAATCAACCATTCGCTTGACTTGCACAAGAAGACGAACTCGTTTGGCAACGACCTACGCGTGTACAGTCACACCTGGGAGCCAACGATCCATCAGGACTTATAATGAAAGAATTTGATCTCTTGATTTGACGAGGATTATATGATTATTTGATCATCTCGATTACTCCGGCCATAGGCTTTGGCTCGATGAGCACCCATGAAAGCAGTGCGATACATGACAAGTCGTAAATATGGGAAAGAGTCTAAGTATCATAAATACTCAAGAAGACACAATAACTTGACATTGTGTTCTCAAGCATGAATAACGTTCCAAAGAAATACAGCTCGAATTGTTCAAAGCACGTCTCATATGCCACGTGACATACTTTAGGGGAGGGGAATGTTGACCAGCCTTTTGGGGAGGCCGTCAACCTATAAGATACCACTGATAGAACCAATCAGGGCTCGATCATCGGTCTAGACAAGCTTGAACACCACTGGCCCAACCCCCGGTTTGATCACCTTTGGGCTCATCAAGCCTAGCAACATCAAGAGCATACCGGGGTCGAAGAAGAGGGTGCACAAAGTCTCGAATCGAAGGAGTTCCTTCCTACTTACCTCAGCTTGAATGAAGCTCCAGCCCAAATCAAAGACAACACTCCGGAAAAAACATAGCTCGGTTCGAGCCTCTGGGATGAATAGCTTGGGTCGAGCCTCCGGGGTTGAATAGCTCGGGTCGAACCTCTAGGGTCGAGCAGCTCGGGTCGAGCCTATGGGTTCGAATAGCCAAACTCGACCGGACCCCCATCTCGACCCATGCAAGAAAGTTACCCACGTTCCCACTATGTCCTAAAGCCGTAGGATTTGCACCACGTGTCCATGACCCGGTCCACTATATCCATATAACCGCCTCCTAACTACAACCACTCCCTCCGAAAAACAAGGTACGACTACCGCATGTTTGACCCGCAAACCAATTTGCTACACGCCTATAAATACAACATTTTGGGGAGATTTCATGGACTTTTGGCCAGGGGAATCTCTGCATGATTGGGCTATGGCTTCCCACCTCTCTACTTTTGAAATATGAGTGATATTCATGATTGTAATTCGAAATAATCAATAGAAAGATTGTTGTGTTAGAGATTCTTACAATCTCATTCTTTGTAACTCCATTTTTCTTGTATTATTGGAAGAATATGAAGTGGATGTAGGCTCGTTAATGCCGAACCACTATAAAAATGATGTCGTCTTGCTTTTTCTTGCTTTTTTGAATTATTTCTTCATATTCCAAGCTCCAAACACGGCTTTTTGAGTGTTAGTTCCATTTTTTGGTCTAACAGATATGTTTTATCATAGTAGTTATAATGTGTTGTAACCATAAGTAATTTATTAAAATGAAATTAAACATATTGTTTTAAATATTCTTAGTCAATATATATCGATGCAAATATTGGGACTAGAGTACGTAATGATTTTCAAATATTAAACATCATATCACTCATGACTCCTGTGAGCACCATGGGACTACGTATTGATAGCTATAGTAAAACTTTAGAAAATTAAACATAATTGAATAAGTAATTTAATAAAAAACTGAATTATATTAGGTGATGGGAAAATAAAATTTTATAGAAATCAAAATTTAGTCGTGAAAGTTGTATCATCATGTTCGAGGTGAGATTATGATAAACATTCTTACATAATATGTTGGAAACATAGCACTCACGAAAAAGTTATGAGCATTTGAAGTTTTCATATTTAAAATAATTTAACATAAATTCAAATTAAATAAATTATTAAATTCAAAATCTTAATTTTGAAAATTCATTAAGGATAGACTTAGAGGTTAAAAAATCAATTAACTTTAAGAAACTAACATTGAAACGATTTTAAGGAAATAAGTTAATAATAATTAAAAAAACGATAATTTCCTTCTAGAAAAACAAAGTTGATGATCGACTCACCAGCCTTAGTGATCGATCGGTAGTGATCGACCAATGCTATTAGCAATCAATCTCCCTTTAAAAGTTGGCTATAGATTTCTTTTAGTTCAAAGATACAGATTCAGATATTTTCAACCTTGTTTCATCGTACGGATCACATGCATTTCAATACCTAAAGATATAACCCTACCACTTCACTATTATTCACATAAAATATATAGGAAGTTTGCGGATCTAGTCATTTCTTTCTTCAAGATAGATTTAGAATTTCTAGTAGAATTTATATTAGGATTTATAATGATTTTCTATTTATTTTAATTTATCTTATTTTCCTCTCTACTTAATCCTCTTGATCTAACACACACACACATACATACATATAAATATATATATATATATTGTGTGTTGTGTATATATATCAAAAGAAGGATATTTAATGAAAAATGTGTTTTTTGGCATCACAAATCCATACAAGAAGGCTAGGAATAATCTATAAGTGGAAATCTTATGATCTTAAATGTAGCAATTGCTAATGTATTTGTGGATTTGAGTACGTCTTAGAAGTTTTGGGATTTTGAAAATAAAACAAATATAAAATCCTAAAAAGTTCTACTATGTGAAGCGCCAAAATAAACTCAAGTGCACATATATGATGTCCATTTATTTTTTATAAAATGATTTTTTTTTCAAAAATATTATTATTTTCAAAATTTTATTTTTCAAATTGATTTTAAATAAAATTCCAACTTTTATATTCTCTTTATGAAAAAATTTCAAATATTTCTTCCAAAGTTTTTCAAAAAGAAAATTTTATAATAACTTTACTTTGAAATATTTTCCTTATTAGATTTTTAATATTTAAACTTTTATACTTTGATTTTAATACTTTACTATTATATTTTGATTTGACTACTTATATTTTTTATGTAATTTTAATTTTATACTTACTTAGATACTTATACTTTCATTTTCAACAATTTGTTTTTTTATAAATATATTTTGATTTTACAATTATATTTTGATATTATAGTTTAGATTTTGATTTTATATAAAAAATTATACATCAAAGATTTTGATTTTAAACTTCATAATTATGATTTAACACATTTATAGTTTTAATATTTATGTTTTTAGTTTCATGTATTTGATTATATATTAGTACTATTATTATACTTTTACTTAAATGATGTTAAATATTTTTTAAGTAACTTTTCTTAAGTATCATTATGATTGACTTATACTTTTACCATGATAAGATATGTTTAGAAAGTGAAAAAGCTTTAACTGTTGAAAGTTAAAAAACTTCAACGGCTATTTCTTGCGATTTAATGGCAGCCTCATTTTGAGCTCTATTGCGACTTTCTCTTCGCTTTTTCTTTCTTTATCTCAATGCTTGGTCCACTTGTGGGTGTCTTTGGCTTTGTGGGGGTGCTAGCTTCTTGACTGTTCTCTTATATTAGTGCTAGGATTTCAACCACGAACTCTGGCGAAGGCAGGTACGTGTTGGAGGGGGCTTTTCTGCAGAAATGTTCCGATTTGGGTTTAATTTCTGCTGTGCTTTCGGTGGATTCTTTGGAAGTGTCGTCAATGGCGACTGAGGTTGTAGCTACGGTCTCGATTTAGATACAGTTCTTGGAATCATTCGCGAGCCTTTCGAGACAACGATTCTTTCTAGTATATGGGTGCTTCATGAAGGTCTCTCCGGTTTTCTTTATAGGCTTGGCCCTGCTTCCAATCTTCTCTTGGAAGTATGGGCTAAGCGTTTCTCTACCATTTGGCCTGGCTCAAGATGGGTTCTCTGCTTCAACCGATAATAATGGGATTTCATCACCCCGTTTTTGCCGAAATTGGTTTTTTATGACCAGCATGTCTGTTGGCCTTGGGCCCATTGATGCTTTTCTGGCGGGTTTCATTGTTTGTGGTGCTTTGTCTTGCACTAGAATTGGTGTCGTCCTTAAGGTGTGGAGATTGGAGAAGGGGAAGTGATGCCCCCTATCCATTTCATACCGCGAAAGATGCCTCCAATATTTCCTCATACTTTGATTAAGAGGTAGATTGGGGGCGGTGTACCTTCTTTGACTTGTCACCGGCACCGCCGGAGCCTGAAGAAAGGTAAAAGGGAGGTTTCTTCGACCGGTTCGACGGTTGTTTATGTTGAGATGGACGCTCAGGGTCACTCTATCTCTTTGGCGTTTGCTGCCGATGCAGCAATTTCCAGTGGTCTACCATTGTAATTTTTGGCTTCTTAGTTTCACTTGGTGCATAAGTTTCCCCCTCCGGTCTCGAAGCATGATGCCTTATTTCTTCATAGGTAACGCACCATTGCTCCGGTGTTGACATGTCAACGTCTGCAGCCAAAGCCTAGCGCTTTTGGCGAGGCAGCGGTGTGCGTCATGCAGGGTCTTTCTGGTGCTTTGGTTGGGGGGGTTAGGTAGTGTTTGGTCATCAGACCTTTCTCTGATCTTCTGATGTGCTTTGGGTCTGATGGGGTTGCGGTGGGTAGCTCCTTGGATCATTAGTTGTCGATTGTAGTTGGTAACAAATGCTTTGGGGAAGTTGCTTCTCTCTCCAGGCAAGTATGGGTTTCTCTATTTAATTCTACATCTGTTGATGGATGCTTATATGTGGTTTTTCCCTTTGGCTCATGCAAAGGGCATGTTTTTCCTACACTTACCTACACTATGTTGATAACTCAGCTTTGTTTGTTGCTTCTTTCATGGGTCTGTTGGGAACGCTTGTTCCTTATTCTTATTTAAGGCTATTTGTTTGGGCACTTTTTTCGACAATGCCCAATTTTTGGTCTGGGTTATTGTAACACCCCACGTCCATTAATGTCACTCACAAAGGGAATGCATTAACTTTCATGGAGGTTTTGAGTGAATATAGAACAGAAAAATTACAACAAGACAGATAATAAGTAGTACTTGGAAATCTAAAACTTTATTTCATTGTAGTGGAAATTAAACATGTTTGTTACATCATAAAACCATAAATCATAGTCAAGTACAATATCCATCTTGATAAAACAAAATACATAACCCCATTTCATAAATAGCTTTTAAAGAAGATAACAAGCTGGACTTTACTTCAGTGGTCCAAGCTTTCCAAAAGAGAGATAAAGCAATCCAATCAAACTCCGCTAGAGCTGGGCCCACCCTGAGGACCTGGTGGGGGAAAAAGAGAGAAATGGAGGGGGTCAGACATAAAGTCTGGCGAGTATGATAATTCTAACAATACTATTATCAAAATAATTAGACTGAGGAACAAGCTGGAAAATAAGGAAATGTCTATGAACTATTGGGTATGGAGAGCAGATAAAGATAACGTTAAAGGCACACCTAATTACTAATGAATAATTACTACACTGCACCGCACCAGTCACCCTAAAGGTTGATCCCACTTGCTTCACTTAGAAATTATATAAATAGCTTCGTGTACCCCTAGCTGACTACATAGGTGCCGCATGCCCCTATCTCCGCTAGGTGTACCCCACTACCCACTTTCGATCGGCTCACTACTCGTAGATACCCGTGCTGGTCCCACAGTGGGGTGTATCACTATCACTCCCCTAAAGTGGCAACCCGATACAACTTGAGGATGCACGGCTTATACCTACACGATGCAACAACGTCTTACCTACCAGCCCGGGTCCACACACACATATGAAACCCGTTGGACTTCCGTTGCCACCGCTAACCCGTTTGGCCTCTTATAGTCAAGCCCAGTATGCGTGTCCCGTCCTCGACTTGGGTCGAGCCCACAAAGATACATTTGGGTTACTAGTTGAAATGGGCCCCCACAAGCTATCCACCTAAGCTTGTCCCCACTAGTATATACCACTTAACCCTCTTCTTAGTCATGTTCATTTACATGTGTGTTTGGTTAAGTCTTACTAGTCGTATTTCAAATGCCACTAAAGGCACCCACTAGATTCCTCATGCCACCCAAGGCACCTACTTAACCCCCATGTCCCACCTTACATTATCTGGTTAAGTATTTCTTAATTCATTCAGGCCATAACCTCATAAAGACCTCTCACATTAGACTGGCATTTATGGCAGCTGGATTTGCCGGGCGGGTCTGGGCAGTCTTACACCATAAAAGAGTCTAACCTCGTGTCTTTACAACTATTATGCTTTAATTTGGGCCTAGGACCTCTCACATTGGGCTGACATTTGTGACTACTGGATTTGTCAGTCGGGTTTGGGCAGTTTTACGTCACAAACGAGTCCAACCTCGTGTCCTAAGCAATGATTAACACTTATAATCTTTTACCCCAGTTTTAAATATATCCCTATTCAAATCATTAATTAATTCCAATTTTAATGATGTCCATAATTGACTCAATTATGGCCATTCACTTATGGTATGAAAAATCATATCAATTGCATCCAATTTCTTAATATTAAATCCTTAATATTACCCCTACCCCACGTTATACGTTCGCTTATTCAACGTAAAATATACGTTAGACTCGAATAGTCTAACTCATAACACAAAGATAAATTATCACAACATATAGACAAATAAAATAGATCTAATCATAATAGGGGTGAAACTTGCATAAAACTACGCATGTCATGGATCTAAAGGTGTCAACTTGTTTGGTTAAATGTCACAACTTACATAATATGATCATAACCCAAATTCATGTATAAACTTGCATATGTGGTTTATGCAACATAATGATGGTGTAAACTAGCATCTAACCCATAGAACTCACACATGTCACAGCATAATTCTAGATCTAAATAGATGTCATAATTCTAGATCTAAATAGATGTCATACAATATGTGGGATTATACATACTAATAAATCTAAACTTGCTTAGGTACATGTGATTTATCATGTGAATCATCATAGCCCAAACATATATATAATCAACATCATGATTTGATCAAGCATAAGCTAACTATAACATAAATAATAACATCATGACTTTGTAACATCGCAACTTAGCATAGAAACTTGCAACATATATGATATCATCATAGCATGATTTACAACATATAGGATATCATCATCACATAACATAGGATTTACAACATACATGATAGCATAAGGTTTACAACAACATATATGACAATTCACATCATTTTCTTATGATCCATATCATATCTTAATCTAATAAGTTTGCTAATAATCTTATTAAAATCATCACACTCACAATTAGAAAAGAAAGAGAGTCTTGATTTGCTTTAGAGTTGAGTAGAATTAGAGTTTTGATTAGCTTTCTTCCTTCTTAGTTGGCGGCGGCTACACTGAGTTCTATGGCGATGGCATGACGGCGGCTATTCTATTTTTCATGTGATTTTAGAGTGAGAGACTACCTAGGTATATATAGAGTTTAGGATTTAATTGACCGTCAGATCAACTCAGAACTAACCTGAACCGTTAAATTAGCCAACTCAGCCCTAAAGACACATCAGCAGCTCAAGATTGGGCTCTGCCAAAACCCTGGCCGACTTGACCAGGTCGACACCCAGGTCGACTGCGCAGTCGACCTGGTTCTGGGGGTGTCGACTGCCCAGTCGACTCCCCAGTCGACCTGGGAGCTGGGCGGGAAATTTCCCGCCTAGCCTGTTTGACTTCGAATTTTGAATTTTGAATTTTCTGAAACTTCCGATGGCCATATCTCCTTCATACGAAGTCCAAATCACGCAAACTCGGACTCTTTTTCAACCAGAATTCCGAGACGAACACAATGGCGCAACCCGTTTCCCACAATTCTCACGTCTGAGATTAGTTATTCTTTAATTTGTGAATATTAATATTAACAGAATTACGGGGTGTTACATTCTCCCCTCCTTAAAGGATTTCGACCCCGAAATTTTCAAGTCAAGAAGAATGTATATCCTAACATCCAATCGTCCATCTACTCAACCATCAAACACAGGCATCCATTGTCCTTATAGACTTCTAATGCTTTCATGTTTAAATGCACAGTGTGTGTATATGTCCATATCTAATGCAAAATCAGGCGGTCCACTGATTCAGTTGACCTCCTTAATGCAAATCATGATAGTGCCATGCGTCCATTATGTATGCAAAAGTTCCTCAATGCTACATATTATCTCTATATGCGTGCACAATCATCATCTGAATGCAGCATCCATATGATAAAAAAAATCCTCATACATCCATTTTACTAAATACATCCATTTATATGCAATATGAAGTGACTGAGCCGATCTAGTGCCTAATAGTGTGTGTGTATGCGTCCACGAGCAACCACTAGCAAACACTTGCATCCACTTTGCATCCATCATACATAACATATCTCAAACACATGTTTCAACCATAGGATTATCCTAACTAAAGGTCAAAGATACTAGCGAGAGGACATACTAAAGATAAGATAAGTACAAGCTAAGCGATAAAGGAGAAATTAAAAGACCTACCCTAAAAAAGAAAAGGGTACAACGAACGCATCTTCGCTTCTGTCTCCCAAGTAGTGTTGCTCTCATCATCTCCCCATTGCACTTTGACTAGTCTGACCTCTCGATTCCTCAACTTCTTGATCTCCGACCCAAGAATGCATGTAGGAGCTCGTCGAATCGTCGCATCACGCTCTATCTCCACCTCTCTAAGCAAGCTCGGCTCTACCACTTCCGCGGTCTCGTGCAAGCACTTCCTCAAATGTGATACATGGAATACGTCGTGTACACCTCTAAGTCTCTCAGGCAACTCCACTCTATATGCCATCTGTCCAATCTTCTCCTTAATAGGAAACGGCCCTACGAACCTTGGTGCTAATTCCCAACGGACCCAAAGCGAACAACGTTCCGTAATGGAGACACTTTGATAAAGACCATGTCCCCAACATCAAACTCAAGATCTGTCCTCCTCATATCCGCATAAGATTTCTGCCTATCTTGCGCCGTCTTCATCCTTCTTCGAATCAAATCAATCTTCTTCGAAGTCTCTCTAATCATATCGGGCCCAAGTAAGATCTTATCCGTAGATTCCCACCAACATGTAGGTGAATGACAAGGTCGTCCATAAAGAGCTTCGAAAGGTGCCATGCCAATGCTAGATTGAAAGCTGTTATTATATGTGAACTCTACCAACGGAAGATGCTCTTCCCATGTACCCCCAAAGTCTAGGATACATAGCCTCAAAAGATTCTCTAGAATACGATTCACCCTCTCGGTCTAGCCATCCGTCTAAGGATGATATGCGGTGCTCAAACATAACTGAGTCCCTACCGCCTCTTGCAAGCTCTTCCAAAATTCGCTAGTGAAGATAGGATCACGGTCGCTTACTATGCTAGAAGGAACACCATGCAAACGAACTATCTCTCGGACGTATACAGAAGCTAACCATGGAGCAGTCCTCTTACTCTACACGTGTAACACCCCGCCTCCGCTAGGGTCACTCGCAAAGGAATGCACTAGCTTTAGAGGGGCATTATTGGTAAACATGCACAGAAATATCACAAGACAGAACATATAAAATAGCGGAAGTAAAATCAAACTTTCATAACATGAATAAATAAGGTCTAAAGCCTTTTACATCAGAGTACATCAAAACCTGTCTTGCAATAGTAAAGAAGCATAAAGACATTTTCATAAATTATTCCCCAAGTAAAAACAGTAAAGTAGCCATAGCCAAGAAAAGTCCAAGCCATCCATGATGACCTTCAAGCAGAAGAAGTCTGAACTAACCAACAGTATTTCCTCCCTGTAACCTGGGGGGGAAACGGAAGAAAAGAGGCGAAACAAAACAGGTCAGTCAAAAAGACTGAGTAAGCCCTATCTACTATTAGTATAAAAACTAGTAAAGTTAACTGACATGAGAAACTGAGATGAACATAAGCATGATGACATGATAGATAAGCTAAATCAAAATAACAGGATGAACTACTGAACTCAGATAAACAAAGGTGTCATGATAAATTACGATGTCAAGGTAAAATAAGGTATCACATCGTCAGGTTTCTATCAAATATAATATCCCCAAGATATCTATCACGTATAACATCCCATGGTATCTATCCTGTCTTTTTAGCTCTGCACCTACCGTACTAGTATCCCCACCGTATCATGTGTTATCCAAGAATGACCCTCACTCAAAAGTCGTGTAATGGTCCATGTCAACCTAATATATCGCATATATAGGTTACTCAACTTGTATGTTTTATTCCATGTAAATGTTCAGTCCCTTGCCGTAGACCATACGGGCTTTCCCATGAGATTCTATATTACTTTAACATAGTTCCATGATCCTTAAGATCGGTTTGGACTGTTACCCTAAACCTAGCTAGGGTCTTCCAACATGAATTATCGTTTGTACAACTAGGACTTATGCTACCTAGGGCCACTAGGGATTACGCTTACCTATTGCACGTTTTTGTATCTCGGTTTTGGTTCAACCACCCAGGGCCACTGGGATTTACGCTAACCGTCAACCGCGCCCTTTTTCCCACGCATTCATCGTGAATCATTTTCCATGACTGTATGCACATGTATCACATCGTGCCATCCGAGTCCTGTCACAGGGCAGATCGAGAAATACAGGACTCGGTCGGGAGCTTTCGATTTATCTGCCGATGCAGATGCTAAGGTCTGTTTTTCTATACGTGGCTATGGTCCCACGCGACCCCTCCCTCAACTAGTGAAAGACAAGACAGGATAAATCCTGTATGAGAACACACTACTGGCCAACCCACAATCCTAGCCTTACCGCAACCATAATTAGATAGCAATTATGGTCTATTGGGTGTTCTCTGCCTTTCCGTACGTACACGCTTGACCAAAGATGGTAGGTAGCCTGACGAAAAATGCTATCTAGGGTACGACCGTGTATCGTCGACTATCCCCTATCCATCCCCGTCTTTAGGTCGCTCGCATAGCAACCAAGGCATACTCTTGGTTCTTCTAACGCAGACCTTAACCTCTCATGAGCCTAGTATAATTACCTGGCAGCTCATAGAGGGATCCCAAGAATATCCTCACGTTCCCCGAAGCCGCTGCTTCGTTACCCAGTTCGCTGGAGCCTTTATCTAAATCAGATACTTGCTCCTACTCGTATACTTAAACGATGACCTACCGTACCAGGTTACTCATCTATCTATGAACTGGTCTAAATTTCCTTGACTAAGAATCATTACTTAGTTATCCTTCAACTAAGGTTTACCACTTAGCCTTATTCCCGTTATCCTCGTTAATTACGATTACCCATCTAATCCTCCGAATTAGGGTTTATATAACAGATTAAGTGTCACTTAAGTTCATGACTTAATCCCATCTACAAATCATGTCAAAATTGGCTAAGTATCCAAGTTCGAGACTTAACCCGTCTACAAATCATGTCAAAATTGGCTAAGTATCCAAGTTCGAGACTTAACCCGTCTACAAATCATGTCAAAATTAGCTAAGTATCCAAGTTCGAGACTTAACCCGTCTACAAATCATGCTCAAGTTGGTTAAGTATATATTAACTTGACCCTATCAAATTACTTAGTCAAACCGGTCAAGTGTATTCAAGCGATTCATGACTTAGCCTTATCATGTTTTCACGTTATATTGGTTAAATGTGGGTTAACTTAACCTCAATAAATTCACGAGTTAGATTGGTTAAGTATAGATCACTTAACCACATCAAATTAACGGGTTAGATTGGTTAAGTTTAGGTCACTTAACCACATCAAATTAACGGGTTAGATTGGTTAAGTATAGTTCACTTAACCACATCAAATTAACGAGTTAGATTAGTTAAGTGTTTTAACTTAACCCCATTAAACTACCAAGTGGGATTAATTAAGTCTAGGCTAACTTAACCCCATCCGATTATCATGTTTAGACTAGTTGAGTCTAATCTTAACCCCATCCGATTATCATGTTTAGACTAGTTGAGTCTAATCTTAACCCCATCCATTAACTGTATCTTTCGGTTAAGTGTTATTAAGAAAACTTACTTAACCTTACCAAGTTATCGCGTTGGATTGATTAAGTGTTGGTTAACTTAACCCCATCCACTAGTCATATAAAAATGGTTAAGTGTCATTAGGCAAATCAAGTTACTTAACCTACCCAACCTTGTCATGTTTTGTTAAGTATCATTAGCCTAATCAAATTACTTAACCCATTTGTCCATGTCATATTTGGTTAAGAGTCATTAATCAAATTAACTTAACCCTATCATGTGGCATTAATTACTTAATGCACCTTCACCTCTCACATTAGACTTTGTTGTGGTTACTAGTTAAGCCGGTCGGTTCCGGGTAGCTTTACACCACAACTTGGTCTAACCTCGGGTTCAAGCACAACATGACCAACTTCTCACATTGGGTCCTATTGTTTGCAACTACTAGTTAGGCCGGTCGGTTCCGGGTAGTTTTACGTTGCAAACTCAACCCAACCTCGAGTTGGCCACACTTATATTATCTAAGTGTCATGTCCATCATGTTTCCCAAAACATGTTACAAGTTTTCAAGCATTTGGGTAGACCTAACTTAAAAGGTAAATTCCCAAAGGGTAGACCTAACTTAATAGGTAAATTCCCAAGCTTATGTTTTTATGCATACTTACATGTCAACTTCCATGTTATATTTCAAGTCATGTTTTCAAGTTGTATTTTCATGTCATTAGAAATTACCCATAGCATAACCCAACGCTTTTAAACTCGCATATACGTTCGCGACAACGTAATGGATTAAAAGAAGAGACTTGGCAAAGGCATGACAAAAATGGATATTAAGCCACAAGTTAATCATGGTGGCAAATGAGGCACAAATGTGTTCATTAACTTGCATGTTACATTCTTAAGCCTCAAAACATGCATAAACCCAAACTTGGCACATAAGCGAATCATGGTGACAAAAGACATGGAATGATGACTAGTAACTCGCATATATCATCATATAAGGGTTATGACTTCATATGCAAGTTGACATAAAGGTTATGAGGGTTCTCATGTTGCCTAATGCAACATTTCAACATAAAGGTTGTAGCTTTTAGCTCACAAGATCAAGATAATGACTTCATAAACTTGCATGACATGATAGCATGTATCATACTCAATGATCAAACCCAAACTTGCAACATGAACATTTAACTTCATAGTTAATATCTAAGAGTAGGGAAAGGGCTTACATTGCTATGAAGGCACAAAAGATATGACAAAGCCCTTATGCAATCAAATAGACCCAAAATGCAAGCTCTAACATAAAAACCCTTGAGCCAAAATGATCAAAACCCTTGCTTTATGATGCAAAGATAGAAACTTGACTTGAATGCAAGCTAATGACACTCATACAAGCTTGAAAACACTTGTATGCATGGAAAATCTCTCATAGAAACCATTTAGAAATTTTATGAAGAGAGTGGAGGCCATGAGAGGTAAAATTTTTCCATAGTTTAGTTGCAAGAATGAATAATGAGGGTTTAGGATAGGTTAGGGTCTTATTTATAGATTAGGCAAGTGTTTTAGGCCATAGGATTAAACCTAGATTCAATCCAAGCCATCAAAGCATGTCTTGGGGAAGAAGTCAAGTGTAGGAACCATCTAGGGCCTTTAGATTAAAGATGAACCATGAGAACCATCCAAATGCAAAATCTGCATTTGAGCGAATCGGCCCACGGGTTGACAGCCAAACACCCTGGATTAACCCCTAGTCGACCCAGCGGGCTCGGGTCGACCTCAAAAATCGGTCGGTTCGGTTATTCCCCTCTCCCAATTCGTTGTTTTGAACATTTTTGCATATTTATTTATTTAATTTTCAATTATATATATATATATATCAATATATATATTTCTCTGCGCAACCCATTTCACTTAATTAAGTATACTTTAATTTGGGAATTTTTCGTGAAACTTCGCGAGGCCATATCTTGGTCATACGGACTCCGATTTTCGAAAACTCGGACTCTATTTCGCGTATTTTTCGGAGACGAACGCAATGGCATAGCCCGTTTCCCTTGATTCAGATTTTACAGTTTAATTCTGCCTCCATTTATGTTATAACAGGTTATTGAAAATACGGGTTGTTACATTCTCCCCACCTTTTAGGATTTCGTCCCCGAAATCTCCAAGTTAGGAAGAACATATCCTACCATCCATCATCCATCTACTCAAAACATCATCCACAAGCAACCATTGTCCTTAGATGATTTCTAATGCTGTATGAATATATACAAAACATGTGTGTACATGTTCCTTAGCTAATGCTAATGATCAGGCCTGAATAATCTTTCTAATGCAAAATATGTATAGTGCCATGAATCCAACATGTATGCAAATAGTCCTACTCATATAGATACTATATGCGTGCACAATCATTCATTCATATGCAACAACCGCATGATAATACATTCGATTTCATCCATAAACAAGTATAAATACTTGTGCATATGCAATATGAAATGTGACCGAGTCGAGCTAGTATCTAATGTGTATTCGCGCATCCACGAGCAACCACTTGCAACCACTTGCAACCATATCAATCATAACATGTTTCAAATACATGTTTACATCCATAGGGTTCTACCTAGAATTCCCTGAAACAGGGTCGAGAAGATAAACAGGACAAACTCCTTACAGGGTTTGTAACGGAGAATAGGACCGAGAGGATGTCCACAAAAGATAGCCTACAAGTAAGCTCTACAGAAAACAGGGATCAAGGATATACTCCCAAAAAGAGATATCATGCGCGTATCTAGTCTTTGACCATCAAAGTCGTCTTTTAACTTCGCGATTTTGTAGCTTCTTATTCCTGTTTCCATAACATGAGCTGGAACTCATTTCTTCGTCGCCTCTCGTTCCACTTGCACTTATCCTTTTCCTAGAATACTTGACGCAAACATGACTGCGTACTCATGATCTCATGCAAGCTTTCCAAAATTTACTAGTGAATCTTGGATCTCGTTTATATACTATAAGGCATTCCATGTAGAAGAACTTTCTCTTGAAAGTAAACAGATGTCAATCAGGTTATCATGCGCACTTACTAGGGTGATCTCTATAACCCATGCATAAATGAAGTAAACCATCCGTCTTATTGGCGAACACCACTCGACCGGGCTTCAAATTTCCAATAAAGGCATCAAGGGATTCTAAGTAACTAGTCATGACAGAAGCTCAAAAAGGTTACCCGATACTTCGAGGGCATTACCAAGGCTAGTCAAAAGGTCTAACTACCCTCCTATCAAAACCGAGAGTGGCACCCCCTACTGGATAACCACTTCATCCCTAGAATCCATCCATAGCTTATAAACATAAGCATTATTTCCAAACTCAACACTTGGCATAGACATTCCCAAATCCAAACAAGTCATGTATAAATGGACTGATTCTCCAATAGGACTTTGAGACAAAAATGGGATTCTCTATTACGTTAGTACTTAAGGTGCAGAGACTCAACTACCGAAGCGGACTTAAATGATGCGGGGATCAAAATAAAGTCTTGGCGGGATGATAGAAAAGAATAACTAGATCCTCAACAGGGATGTTATCCCCCTACTCAGGTACTCTAGTGAGGGTATACAATTATCTTCACGATGATCTTGTCCTTGTCCCACAATACTTAACTATCCGCCCCGTTTTACCATGCCAAAGGTACTCTCTCGTCATGGGTTTCATTGTTCATCTTTCTCCCTCCTTTGAGGACTAAGCCATACCAACAAGTTGCTCATCCTTAAGCTCGTATCCTTTATCCTTCTTTCTCACGATCCTTTCTTATAACGCGGCCACTGGTCTCTCGAGAACCACCTCCATCGTATGGAAAGCACTTTCGTAGGTAGAAAAGACTAGTCGCAGTTAAAACTACTGTGCCTACAGATGGAGGAAAGAAAGGAAAAGAGACTCAATTAAGGAAACAAGGATAGTGCTAATGGCCTTTGGGGAATAGCCTTTTTCTTTTAAAAGAAAATTTTCTTTGTAAATGGTTTTTTTTTTCAAATAGTTTTCAGAAGGTCTTTAAAAACTTTTGCCCAGTCTGGTAACCTTCTGCTCTGATACCACGTGTAACACCCCGCCTCCGCTAGGGTCACTCGCAAAGGAATGCACTAGCTTTAGAGGGGCATTATTGGTAAACATGCACAGAAATATCACAAGACAGAACATATAAAATAGCGGAAGTAAAATCAAACTTTCATAACATGAATAAATAAGGTCTAAAGCCTTTTACATCAGAGTACATCAAAACCTGTCTTGCAATAGTAAAGAAGCATAAAGACATTTTCATAAATTATTCCCCAAGTAAAAACAGTAAAGTAGCCATAGCCAAGAAAAGTCCAAGCCATCCATGATGACCTTCAAGCAGAAGAAGTCTGAACTAACCAACAGTATTTCCTCCCTGTAACCTGGGGGGGAAACGGAAGAAAAGAGGCGAAACAAAACAGGTCAGTCAAAAAGACTGAGTAAGCCCTATCTACTATTAGTATAAAAACTAGTAAAGTTAACTGACATGAGAAACTGAGATGAACATAAGCATGATGACATGATAGATAAGCTAAATCAAAATAACAGGATGAACTACTGAACTCAGATAAACTAAGGTGTCATGATAAATTACGATGTCAAGGTAAAACAAGGTATCACATCGTCAGGTTTCTATCAAATATAATATCCCCAAGATATCTATCACGTATAACATCCCATGGTATCTATCCTGTCTTTTTAGCTCTGCACCTACCGTACTAGTATCCCCACCGTATCATGTGTTATCCAAGAATGACCCTCACTCAAAAGTCGTGTAATGGTCCATGTCAACCTAATATATCGCATATATAGGTTACTCAACTTGTATGTTTTATTCCATGTAAATGTTCAGTCCCTTGCCGTAGACCATACGGGCTTTACCATGAGATTCTATATTACTTTAACATAGTTCCATGATCCTTAAGATCGGTTTGGACTGTTACCCTAAACCTAGCTAGGGT
This sequence comes from Allium sativum, assembly GCA_030737875.1. NCBI lineage: Eukaryota > Viridiplantae > Streptophyta > Magnoliopsida > Asparagales > Amaryllidaceae > Allium > Allium sativum. Next base: position 493,345,097 of record CM060918.1, on the reverse strand, counting down.
CTTCCAACATGAATTATCGTTTGTACAACTATACCTAGGGCCACTAGGGATTACGCTTACCTATTGCACGTTTTTGTATCTCGGTTTTGGTTCAACCACCCAGGGCTACTGGGATTTACGCTAACCGTCAACCGCGCCCTTTTTCCCACGCATTCATCGTGAATCGTTTTCCATGACTGTATGCACATGTATCACATCGTGCCATCCGAGTCCTGTCACAGGGCAGATCGAGAAATACAGGACTCGGTCGGGAGCTTTCGATTTATCTGCCGATGCAGATGCTAAGGTCTGTTTTTCTATATGTGGCTATGGTCCCACGCGACCCCTCCCTCAACTAGTGAAAGACAAGACAGGATAAATCCTGTATGAGAACACACTACTGGCCAACCCACAATCCTAGCCTTACCGCAACCATAATTAGATAGCAATTATGGTCTATTGGGTGTTCTCTGCCTTTCCGTACGTACACGCTTGACCAAAGATGGTAGGTAGCCTGACGAAAAATGCTATCTAGGGTACGACCGTGTATCGTCGACTATCCCCTATCCATCCCCGTCTTTAGGTCGCTCGCATAGCAACCAAGGCATACTCTTGGTTCTTCTAACGCAGACCTTAACCTCTCATGAGCCTAGTATAATTACCTGGCAGCTCATAGAGGGATCCCAAGAATATCCTCACGTTCCCCGAAGCCGCTGCTTCGTTACCCAGTTCGCTGGAGACTTTATCTAAATCAGATACTTGCTCCTACTCGTATACTTAAACGATGACCTACCATACCAGGTTACTCATCTATCTATGAACTGGTCTAAATTTCCTTGACTAAGAATCATTACTTAGTTATCCTTCAACTAAGGTTTACCACTTAGCCTTATTCCCGTTATCCTCGTTAATTACGGTTACCCATCTAATCCTCCGAATTAGGGTTTATATAACAGATTAAGTGTCACTTAAGTTCATGACTTAATCCCGTCTATAAATCATGTCAAAATTGGCTAAGTATCCAAGTTCGAGACTTAACCCGTCTACAAATCATGTCAAAATTGGCTAAGTATCCAAGTTCGAGACTTAACCCGTCTACAAATCATGTCAAAATTGGCTAAGTATCCAAGTTCGAGACTTAACCCGTCTACAAATCATGCTCAAGTTGGTTAAGTATATATTAACTTGACCCTATCAAATTACTTAGTCAAACCGGTCAAGTGTATTCAAGCGATTCATGACTTAGCCTTATCATGTTTTCACGTTATATTGGTTAAATGTGGGTTAACTTAACCTCAATAAATTCACGAGTTAGATTGGTTAAGTATAGATCACTTAACCACATCAAATTAACGGGTTAGATTGGTTAAGTTTAGGTCACTTAACCACATCAAATTAACGGGTTAGATTGGTTAAGTATAGTTCACTTAACCACATCAAATTAACGAGTTAGATTAGTTAAGTGTTTTAACTTAACCCCATTAAACTACCAAGTGGGATTAATTAAGTCTAGGCTAACTTAACCCCATCCGATTATCATGTTTAGACTAGTTGAGTCTAATCTTAACCCCATCCGATTATCATGTTTAGACTAGTTGAGTCTAATCTTAACCCCATCCATTAACTGTATCTTTCGGTTAAGTGTTATTAAGAAAACTTACTTAACCTTACCAAGTTATCGCGTTGGATTGATTAAGTGTTGGTTAACTTAACCCCATCCACTAGTCATATAAAAATGGTTAAGTGTCATTAGGCAAATCAAGTTACTTAACCTACCCAACCTTGTCATGTTTTGTTAAGTATCATTAGCCTAATCAAATTACTTAACCCATTTGTCCATGTCATATTTGGTTAAGAGTCATTAATCAAATTAACTTAACCCTATCATGTGGCATTAATTACTTAATGCACCTTCACCTCTCACATTAGACTTTGTTGTGGTTACTAGTTAAGCCGGTCGGTTCCGGGTAGCTTTACACCACAACTTGGTCTAACCTCGGGTTCAAGCACAACATGACCAACTTCTCACATTGGGTCCTATTGTTTGCAACTACTAGTTAGGCCGGTCGGTTCCGGGTAGTTTTACGTTGCAAACTCAACCCAACCTCGAGTTGGCCACACTTATATTATCTAAGTGTCATGTCCATCATGTTTCCCAAAACATGTTACAAGTTTTCAAGCATTTGGGTAGACCTAACTTAAAAGGTAAATTCCCAAAGGGTAGACCTAACTTAATAGGTAAATTCCCAAGCTTATGTTTTTATGCATACTTACATGTCAACTTCCATGTTATATTTCAAGTCATGTTTTCAAGTTGTATTTTCATGTCATTAGAAATTACCCATAGCATAACCCAACGCTTTTAAACTCGCATATACGTTCGCGACAACGTAATGGATTAAAAGAAGAGACTTGGCAAAGGCATGACAAAAATGGATATTAAGCCACAAGTTAATCATGGTGGCAAATGAGGCACAAATGTGTTCATTAACTTGCATGTTACATTCTTAAGCCTCAAAACATGCATAAACCCAAACTTGGCACATAAGCGAATCATGGTGACAAAAGACATGGAATGATGACTAGTAACTCGCATATATCATCATATAAGGGTATGACTTCATATGCAAGTTGACATAAAGGTTATGAGGGTTCTCATGTTGCCTAATGCAACATTTCAACATAAAGGTTGTAGCTTTTAGCTCACAAGATCAAGATAATGACTTCATAAACTTGCATGACATGATAGCATGTATCATACTCAATGATCAAACCCAAACTTGCAACATGAACATTTAACTTCATAGTTAATATCTAAGAGTAGGGAAAGGGCTTACATTGCTATGAAGGCACAAAAGATATGACAAAGCCCTTATGCAATCAAATAGACCCAAAATGCAAGCTCTAACATAAAAACCCTTGAGCCAAAATGATCAAAACCCTTGCTTTATGATGCAAAGATAGAAACTTGACTTGAATGCAAGCTAATGACACTCATACAAGCTTGAAAACACTTGTATGCATGGAAAATCTCTCATAGAAATCATTTAGAAATTTTATGAAGAGAGTGGAGGCCATGAGAGGTAAAATTTTGCCATAGTTTAGTTGCAAGAATGAATAATGAGGGTTTAGGATAGGTTAGGGTCTTATTTATAGATTAGGCAAGTGTTTTAGGCCATAGGATTAAACCTAGATTCAATCCAAGCCATCAAAGCATGTCTTGGGGATGAAGTCAAGTGTAGGAACCATCTAGGGCCTTTAGATTAAAGATGAACCATGAGAACCATCCAAATGCAAAATCTGCATTTGAGCGAATCGGCCCACGGGTTGACAGCCAAACACCCTGGATTAACCCCTAGTCGACCCAGCGAGCTCGGGTCGACCTCAAAAATCGGCCGGTTCGGTTATTCCCCTCTCCCAATTCGCTGTTTTGAACATTTTTGCATATTTATTTATTTAATTTTCAATTATATATATATATATATATATATATATCAATATATATATATTTCTCTGCGCAACCCATTTCACTTAATTAAGTATACTTTAATTTGAGAATTTTTCGTGAAACTTCGCGAGGCCATATCTTGGTCATACGGACTCCGATTTTCGAAAACTCGGACTCTATTTCGCGTATTTTTCCGAGACGAACGCAATGGCATAGCCCGTTTCCCTTGATTCAGATTTTATAGTTTAATTCTGCCTCCATTTATGTTATAACAGGTTATCGAAAATACGGGTTGTTACAACACGGGAATGAAATGGGCGCTTTTAGTAAGTCTATCTACTATAACCCAAATCCCCGTATTACCCTTCCTTGATCTTGGTAATCCATCCACAAAATCCATCGAGACACTATCCCACTTCCATTGCGGTACCTCCAATGGGTGAAGCAACCCACCGGGTTTCTTTTGCTCTGCTTTTACTTGTTGGCACACCAAGCATCTAGCGACATACTCGGCCACATCCCTCTTCATATCGGCCCAAAAGAAAACTCGCTTCATGTCTTTGTACATCTTGTCCCCGCCGGGATGAACGGTCATCTTCGAACGATGTGCATCATCAAGAATAGCCTTCCTCAAACCTTCGTCTCGAGGTACACAAAGTCTACTATCCCTACGTAACCAACCCTTATCATCTAGGATATACCTACGGAGATGGCTTGATGACTCCCCTCTTTTGAGCTTTTCTACTAACTCAACCAACTGTGGGTCGTCTCGCTGTGCCTCACCAATCCATCCCAAAAGCGTAGGTCTGACCTCCAAGGATGCTAGCAAACCGGGTACAAAGTCAACAGAAGGTCTAAAGTCAAACATAGAGATGAATTCTAAGTTTCGCCGCTCAACAAACAACGGACTCAAGGACAGCCTTTTCCTACTTAAGGCGTCTGCCACCACGTTACCCTTGCCAGGGGTATATGTTATTTCGAAATCGTAGGACGCTAAGAATTCCATCCACCTTTGCTGTCTTAAATTCAAGCCCTTCTGAGAGAATAAGTATTTTAAAGATTTGTGGTTAGTGAACAATTCGAATTTCTTGCCAAGAAGATAATGACGCCAAGACTTAAGCGCAAAAACAATTGTGGCTAACTCTAGGTCATGTGTAGGGTAATTTTTCTCATGCACCCTTAACTGCCTTCCACCATAGGATATTACCCTTCCCTCTTGCATTAAGACTACGCCTAGTCCTGTCCCACAAGCATCGGTATAAACAGTAAACGGCTTACTCCCGTCTGGCAGCACTAAGACTGGGGCTGAAGTCAAAGCTCTCTTCAAATGTTGGAAAGCATCATCACAGTCTACGTCCCATGTGAAAACTAGGTTCTTCTTCGTCAAACGTGTCAATGCAGCTGATATTTTTGCGAAGTCTTTGATAAACTTCCTATAGTAGCCAGCCAACCCCAAGAAACTTCTCACTTCGGTAGCATTTTTAGGGACCTTCCAATCTTGGATGGCCACCACCTTCGCGGGATCCACAGCTATCCCTTCTTTGGAAACCACATGCCCTAAGAATCGCACTTCCTCTCTCCAGAAGTGACACTTAGTAAATTTAGCTTTAAGGTTATGCGCTCGTAGAGTCTCCAACACTTCCCTAAGATGTAGGGCATGCTCTTCTTCATTCTTAGAAAAGATCAAGATGTCGTCTACAAAGACCACCACGAATTTATTAAGGTACTCCCTAAACACCCTACTCATCAAATCAACAAAGTATGCGGGGGCGTTTGTCAAACCGAAGGGCATCACTAGCCATTCATAGAAACCGTCTGGAGTCCTAAAGGCAGTCTTGTCAATGCTATCCTCAGCCACTCTCAACTGATGGAAACCAGTGGCTAAGTCCAACTGCGAAAACACTGAGGCGCCAACTAACTGATCGAAGAGATCGTCAATTCTCGGCAGTGGGTGCCTATTCTTCTTAGTAAGCTTATTAAGTTCTCTATAGTCCACACAAAGTCTAAGGGACCCATCCTCCTTTGTGGCAAATACTACTGGAGCACCCCAATCCGATATACTACGTCTTATGAACCCCTTCTCAAGCAGCTCCTTCACTTGCTTATTGAGTTCCCTCCTTTCACGAGGAGCCATGTGGCATACTGGCAAAGATACTGGTTTTGCATTATCCACAATATATATTCGAAAATCTATCTCCCGCTTCGGAGGCAAGCCCTTCACCTCCTCAAACACATCCGAGTATTCTCGGACCACTCTAACAGATCGTAGATTTTCCACCGACGCGTCAAGCGATTCTAGATAACTTAGCATAACGTAATTTATGGGATTACAAAAGATTTCGAGAGTGTTGCCAAGGCGAGTCATGAGCCTAACTACTCTCCTTTCACAATCAAGAACGGCCCCATTTCTGGATAACCAATCCATTAATTAGCCCATAGCCCGTGAAGCCCAAAACATAAGCATCACATCTAAACCCAACGCTAAGTATAGAAATTTTCAAATCCAAACATATCATGGACAAATAAGCTGAGCCCCCAATTGGATTCGAAACAACTAAGGGATCCTCTACTAAACTATGTTTAAGTGCAGTGATTCAACTAATGATTTAGAGATAAACGAATGCGATGCGCCCGAATCGAATAAGGTACGGACAGGATGATCAAACAGAAAAACTAAGCTTTCAACAGAAATGGTTCTACCTCGTTCTTGCAGCGGTGGGACCGCGAGAGCCTGAACTTGTCCCCTTGCCTGCCCTGGTGCCATAAGAGCCTGCACCTGTCCTCCCAAGGTAGACCCTGCCCTCTGACCCTTCTTTGGGCAGTCCTTCACTAGATGTCCCGCTTCACCACAGTGAAAACAGCCAGTCTTCTTTTTCTTTCTGCAATCCTTGCTGAGATGGCCTGGTGTCCCACAGTTAAAGCATCTTTTCTTTCCTTTGCCATTATTGTCTTTACCACCCTTCTTGTTTTGCTGTTGTGGTTTCTTCTGATCCCCTTTCTTCTCGGGTGCCTTATTAGCATTAGTGCCTTTCTCCTCGTGCATGAGTGCCATGTCTACTAGCTTCTCAAAGGTGGCCCCCATAGGGATGTGGGTCATAGCCAACCCTTGCAATGGCTCATTCAAGCCTTTAACGAACCTCGGAGCCTTCTTCTCCGGCGTGTTCACTAAGTCCAAGCCAAACCTTGCTAACTGATTAAATTTGTTGACATATTCTTTTACTGATGAGCTTCCTTGCTTTAATGTCAAGAACCTTTCCATATATAGATTCTCTTCTGCCCTTGAGAGAAACTTTGCCTCAAACCTACATCTGAAATCCGCCCAAGAATCAACAGGACGCTCCCCATTAGTGACCTCCCACCAAAACGAGGCCTCTCCCTTCATTAACCAAGCTGCTAATTTGACTTTCCTTTCTTCTTCTACTTCAAAGATTTCTAGCAATTCTTCCACCTCCTTAAGCCAATCTCTAGCTTCCATAAACGTTTCTGACCCTTGAAAAGGTTTTCCACCCATAGCCTTAAATTCCTTGCACGTCTTTGCAAAAGTATCAACGCGAGGAGGAGGAGCGGGTGCAACTGGTAGTGGAGGAACATTGGCTGGACCTGCAGCGGCACTAGCCTCTAATAACCTCCTATACCATCCTGGTATCGTTACACCCTTCGGAAGGTTAAGATCTTCAGCCATGCTGAAACGAAAAAGGAAAGATTCAAAATGGAGAATTCGAAAGATAAAGATATATGGCTATTGGGGATTATGTTTTTCATAAAAACTTTCCTCTTTAAATTACTCATCAAGACATGTTTTTGAAAACACTTCTTCCAAAAATACTTTAGAAAAATAGTTTCTCTAAAAAAATTATCTGTTCTGGTAACCTTAAGCTCTGATACCACGTGTAACACCCCACGTCCATTAATGTCACTCACAAAGGGAATGCATTAACTTCCATGGAGGTTTTGAGTGAATATAGAACAGAAAAATTACAACAAGACAGATAATAAGTAGTGCTAGGAAATCTAAAACTTTATTTCATTGCAGCGGAAATTAAACATGTTTGTTACATCATAAAACCATAAATCAGAGTCAAGTACAATATCCATCTTGATAAAACAAAATACATAACCCCATTTCATAAATAGCCATCAAAGAAGATAACAAGCTGGACTTTACTTCAGCGGTCCAAGCTTTCCAAAAGAGAGATAAAGCAATCCAATCAAACTCCGCTAGTGCTGGGCCCACCCTGAGGACCTGGTGGGGGAAAAAGATAGAAATGGAGGGGGTCAGACATAACGTCTGGCGAGTATGATAATTCTAACAATACTATTATCAAAATAATTAGACTGAGGCACAAGCTGAAAAATAAGGAAATGTCTATGAACTATTGGGTATGGAGAGCAGATAAAGATAACGTTAAAGGCACACCTAATTACTAATGAATAATTACTACACTGCACTGCACCAGTCACCCTAAAGGTTGATCCCACTTGCTTCACTTAGAAATTATATAAATAGCTTCGTGTACCCCTAGCTGACTACATAGGTGCCGTCTGCCCCTATCTCCGCTAGGTGTACCCCACTACCCACTTTCGATCGGCTCACTACTCGTAGATACCCGTGCTGGTCCCACAGTGGGGTGTATCACTCCCCTAAAGTGGCAACCCGAAACAACTTGAGGATGCACGGCTTATACCTACACGATGCAACAACGTCTTACCTACCGGCCCGGGTCCACACACGCATATGAAACCCGTTGGACTTCCGTTGCCACCGCTAACCCGTTTGGCCTCTTATAGTCAAGCCCAGTATGCGTGTCCCGTCCTCGACTTGGGTCGAGCCCACAAAGATACGTTTGGGTTACTGGTTGAAATGGGCCCCCACAAGCTATCCACCTAAGCTTGTCCCCACTAGTATATCCTACTTAACCCTCTTCTTAGTCATGTTCATTTACATGTGTGTTTGGTTAAGTCTTACTAGTCGTATTTCAAATGCCACTAAAGGCACCCACTAGATTCCTCATGCCACCCAAGGCACCTACTTAACCCCCATGTCCCACCTTACATGTTTATCTGGTTATGTATTTCTTAATTCATTCAGGCCGTAACCTCATAAAGACCTCTCACAATAGAGACATTTATGGCAGCTGGATTTGCCAGGCGGATCCGGGCAGTCTTACACCATAAAAGAGTCTAACCTCGTGTCTTTACAACTGTTATGCTTTAATTTGGGCCTAGGACCTCTCACATTGGGCTGACATTTGTGACTACTAGATTTGTCGGTTGGGTCCGGGCAGTTTTACGTCATAAACGAGTCCAACCTCGTGTCCTAAGCATTGATTAACACTTATAATCTTTTACCCTAGTTTTAAATATATCCCTATTCAAATCATTAATTAATTCCAATTTTAATGATGTCCATAATTGACTCAATTATGGACATCCACTTATTGTATGCAAAATCATATCAATTGCATCCAATTTCTTTATATTAAATCCTTAATATTACCCCTACCCCACGTTATACGTTCGCTTATTCAACGCAAAATATACGTTAGACTCGAATAGTCTAACTCATAGCACAAAGATAAATTATCACAACATATAGACAAATAAAATAGATCTAATCATAATAGGGGTGAAACTTGCATAAAACTACACATGTCATGGATCTAAAGGTGTCAACTTGTTTGGTTAAATGTCACAACTTACATAATATGATCATAACCCAAATTCATGTATAAACTTGCATATGTGGTTTATGCAACATAATGATGGTGTAAACTAGCATCTAACCCATAGAACTCACACATGTCATAGCATAATTCTAGATCTAAATAGATGTCATAATTCTAGATCTAAATAGATGTCATACAATATGTGGGATTATACATACTAATAAATCTAAACTTGCATAGGTACATGTGATTTATCATGTGAATTATCATAGCCCAAACATATATATAATCAACATCATGATTTGATCAAGCATAAGCTAACTATAACATAAATAATAACATCATGACTTTGTAACATCGCAACTTAGCATAGAAACTTGCAACATATATGATATCATCATAGCATGATTTACAACATATAGGATATCATCATCACATAACATGGGATTTACAACATACATGATAGCATAAGGTTTACAACAACATATATGACAATTCACATCATTTTCTTATGATCCATATCATATCTTAATCTAATTAGTTTGCTAATAATCTTATTAAAATCATCATACTCACAATTAGAAAAGAAAGAGAGTCTTGATTTGCTTTAGAGTTGAGTAGAATTAGAGTTTTGATTAGCTTTCTTCCTTCTTAGTTGGCGGCGGCTACACTGAGTTCCATGGCGATGGCATGACGGCGGCTATTCTATTTTTCATGTGATTTTAGAGTGAGAGACTACCTAGGTATATATAGAGTTTAGGATTTATTTAGACCGTCAGATCAACTCAGAACTAACCTGAACCATTAAATTAGCCAACTCAGCCCTAAAGACACATCAGCAGCTCAAGATTGGGCTCTGCCAAAACCCTGGCCGACTTGACCAGGTCGACACCCAGGTCGACTGCGCAGTCGACCTGGTCCTGGGGGTGTCGACTTCCCAGTCGACTCCCCAGTCGACCTGGGTGTTGGGCGGGAAATTTCCCGCCTAGCCTGTTTGACTTCGAATTTTGAATTTTGAATTTTCTGAAACTTCCGATGGCCATATCTCCTTCATACGAAGTCCAAATCACGCAAACTCAGACTCTATTTCAACCAGAATTCCGAGACGAACACAATGGCGCAACCCGTTTCCCACAATTCTCAGGTCTGAGATTAGTTATTCTTTAATTTGTGAATATTAATATTAACAGAATTACGGGGTGTTACAGTTATGTCTCGTTTCGGCTACCTAGCTTTGTTGGTTTCTATATGTTTCAGTCAGATTGCGATTTATTTCTTGGATTGCTCTCTAGTTGGGATCTTTTTCTCTGTTGACGCAGACTTATCGATGGGGGTTTTGCTGGACACACGGATGGTAGGATTGTTGAATCACAGCAAGGCCTATTATGTGTCGTTTGTGACTCGGGTTTTTCGGTTTTGGTTTTTAGGATTTTGCTGGTTTTATGGAGGTTATATTGGGTGTCGTCTACATGGAAAGGATGGTCTTTTAGCTGTAGACGTATAGTGTTCCATGTTCCAGTCCGCTGTACGGGCTACCCAGGAGATTGTTTATCTGTGGATCTAAGGTGTGACCACTGTCGAAGTATCGGTAGCGGGTCATTACCTTTTATGCGGGGTTGTCAATTTTATGACAACTCAGTGTTATTAAAGATCTCATAGGAATGGGTGTTGTGTCCCCTAAGCAACCTTACGTCGTTCTCGCCCGTTACTGCTTCTACTATCCCGTTGTGTCCATCACCCTCCATTGCTTGTCCCACGTTGTCAGCTTCTCTTTCACTTCTTAGTAAGGATGAGATAGCGATCATTAATGATCGCTTATCTCGCCTTACTAAGAGTTCACGTCTGTCGCGTTTTGGTGCTTCGTTAGTTTCTTTGCCTGATTCTAGGGTTTCTTTAGGGTTTCCCGAGACCGGTGAGGATATTTTCCACTCTCTTCCCTCCCTTTCGAGTCGTGCCTTCAAATACCAAAAGAGGCTCCTTACATTCCCGCACCATTCGCAAATGCTCTATTGCCGAGTCTGAGCAGATCGTTAGTTCTACTCAACATACCTGTATCTTATCTGACCCATGTAGTGGTTTCTGTTTTCTGTTACTTCTGATCGTCTTCTGCTCACCTTATAATGGTGATTTTTTTTTGTTTTGGAATGTTCGTGGTATAGGTAACGATGTGTCTATGGCTAGACTTTAGCGCATCGTTAAGAAGCACTCGGTTTGTTTGGTGGCGCTTCTGGACCCTTTTCTGGGTCCGAAGGTGGTCACTAGGTATGTTCTTTCCCTTGGTTTCGGGGGTGCCTTAGCCAATGTCTCTAAGAAGATTTGGATCCTTTAGTCCAAAGACATCTCGGTCCGCCCTATTTTTGACTTTATTTAGCTTCTTTGAATGGCTTGTTCATTTTCTTCTTTATCCTCCTCCTTTTTTTTGGCAGTTTACGTTAAGTGTGATCGGATGAGAGATTGACCCTATGGTCTAACATCCTCTCGCTTTCTGATCTGGGTTTTGTTGTTTTGGTTTTAGGCGGTGGTTTTAGCATTGTCGCCTGCCAAGCCGAGAAGCGGGGTGGCCCTTCTGTTAACCGGGTGGCAGTGGCGGACTTCAATTCTTTCATCATCAGCTCTGGTCTCTTGGAGGTTTCATTCATTGGCTAGGCTTTTACTTGGTGTAATAAACAGGAAGGGACTAACTGGATTTTATCTAGACTTGACAGAGTCTTCGGATCAGAAGGTTGGTTCAACCTTTCTTTTTTATTCTCCGTCTCCTGCCTGCACCATACCTTCTCTGATCATGCTTCGATGGCACTACACTGCTTTCCCATCTCCTTGTCTGGCCCTTTATCTTTTAGGTTCCAAAGTATGTGGAGATCCCACCACACATTCCATCGGGTAGTGGAAGACTCCTGGAACTCTCCTGTAAATTGCTTCCCTTTTGTTGTGTTTTCGCTTAAGCTGAAGCGTCTCAAGGCTTGCCTCAAGGCTTGGAACATGTAGGTTTTTAAGAATATATTCGATCATGTTAGGATGGCCGAAAAGTCTCTTATCTTAGCAGAATCATCTTTCGATGAGGACCCCTCTTCTGCTAACAAGAAGGCGTGGGCGCTTGCCCAACTAGACTTCCCTTTGGAGCTACGTATTGAGAACGACTACCTTCGCCAAAAGGAAAGGATCAAGTGGATTGTCAAAGGAGATACAAACTCCAAAAATTTCCATTCTTCTATTCATAAGAAGAACAACCTCCTATCGATTCATCAGATTAAGCGCCCTGATTTCTCTTTGGCTCCACTCCGGAGGAAGTCAAACAGACTATTCTGTCACACTTCCAATCTTTTCTTGGTGCTCCCTTTGTGTCCTTCTTTGACACGGCCGTTCTATCTTTTATCCCCAAATCGATTCTTCCTTCGGGGAACATTGATCTTGCCATCCGTCCTTCTTCAGATAAAATCCGGGATTGTGTTTTTGCACTCAGTAAGGACAGTGCGAGTGAGCCAGATGGTTTCAACGGTGCCTTTTTCAGGAGTGTTTGGCTGATCATTCAGGTGGATTTTTTCTTGCTATTCAGATATTTTTCTCTGGTGAGCTCTCCCTAAGGGATGGACTTCCACCAATTTGGGTCTTATCCCCTAAATGCGAAAATCCTCGTTCATGCGCGGATTTTCACCCTATTAGCTTGTGTAATTTCACCAACAAGGTAATCTTCAAGGTGTTATCCTCTAAACTAGCACCGTTTCTAGATCTTATTATTTCCACCTCTCAGGCAAGGTTCGTTAAAGGATGCTTGATCACTGGCAACGTCCTCCTAGCCCAGGAGCTGGTTTCTCAGAATGATCGTAAGGTCAGAGGTTCTAATATGGTAATTTAGCTGGATATGGATAAGGCTTACGGTCGCATGTCTTGGTTTTTTTTCATTAAAGATCTGAGGGCTTTCGGCTTCCCAGAATCTCTTGTCAGTGTTATCTAGAGGCTCATTTCCAACTGTTGGTTTTCCGTTCTCATTGACGGATCGACCTACGGGTATTTCAAGGCAGGAAGGAGTCTACGTCAGGGAGACCCTTTTTCCCCAACTCTGTTCATCATCGGCGTCGAAGCTTTCGTGCGTGGATTGCATGCACCTACGATAGCTGGTCAGATTCAGAGTCTCGGCATTCCTAGAGGTTGTCCCATCATTTCTTCCTTATCTTTTATAGACGATATTATCATTTTCACTAATGGTAATTGTTGCTCCGTTCCCCGCCTCATGTGCCTCATTCAGCAGTATGAGAGGTGTTCGAGTGAACTCGTTAATTCTACTAAAAAGCTATTCGTTCCTGCGAAAGACTTGTCTCTGGATAGGTCTTCTTGGATCGAAACCTTCACCGATTTCAAGGCAACCTCCCTTCCTTTTCCTTACCTAGGTATTGACCTATATAGAGAAGAAAACTTAATGTCATTTTCGATCCCCTGACTGACAAAGCCAGGGGTAAGATTATACATTGGAATGCGACCTTCCTTTCTCAGGCAGGGATACTGGTTCATATAAAGTGTATACTTGACTTTATAATATTGCATGTCTTTGCTGCCATGACTCCTACTTCCTCCTTCTTTTGCTCTTATCGCTCCTTGGCATCGTCCTTTTTTTGAGGTAAAAAGGACAACGCTAATCGTCACCACTAGATTTCTTGGGACATCGTTTGTTATCTCAAAAGTGAAGGAGGTCCGGGCCTTCAAAATCCTAATGATATCTGTACTACATTTCCTTGCAAGTTGTCAATAATGTTTGGAGCGAACGATTCCCTTCGGGCGATGTTTTTCCATGCTAAATACCACATGCTTATGGGCACGAATTACACCGACATCATGTACTATGCTAGTGAGACGTGGAAATAGATGCAATCCGTGAAGTCCTTATGTAACTCACATGGTGGTGGGTCTGGGCGGAATGGCGGTCCTTTCTCGATTAGGGTAGTGTGGAGTTCGGCGAGGACCCCAGCTTCAAGGATCCTTATTTTTTCTTTCATCCAAGATGTTCGACTTCCTTCGAAAATTTCTTTGTTTATGTGGAAAATTCTTCACAAAGGGTTACCGCTAGACGAGAATCTCAAGAGGATTGGCATTCCTCTCATATCCCCTTGCAGGTACTGTAGAGCTGGTGATTTAGAATCCAATGCTCATTTGTTTTTCCAAGGCTCTTGTGCCAGATTTGTCTACAATTACTTCAGGAGATTGGTTGGTCTCTGAGGTAATGCCACTTCCCTTGTAGATTTAATGAGATACTGGTGGGTCGGTATCTATGGAAAATCCATACGTTCAATCTTTAGTTCCTTGTCTTATCTGCTGGCACGTCAAGTGCCCGCATAACAAGGCAATCTTTGATGAGTCTCCTATGGAACCTACTAGCATCATGCAGAGGGTGAGAAATGATGTTTTCTGTGCCTTTCGTGGTAGGCCTTTTATGGAACTTTTCGTCCCCGAAAAGGAACAAAGTCGAAAGTGGTTTGATAAATCTACAATCGCACAACACAACAACCAATCCAATTGTTTTTAACCTTCATGTGTTGAATTGATATTCATTCGTTGATTAGAAATTCGTTGAGACGACCCGAAATCCCGTTCCGACGGAAACAAGGGTTATCTTTGGAATATAACACAGAAACATATAATAGCAGAATAGAATTAAATAAATACACCAGATAATGAACAATAGAATATACTGGATAAAAGTAATCATCAGAGTTACACAGTATACAGGATCTTACTTAGTACAAATACAGTTCAGCTATACATAAATGTCTACAGCGGAAATAAACAAAATATGTACAATAGGAGCTGAACAGCATAAAAAGAAATAAATGATAGAATCCATCTTCAGCTCCAGCTATCCAGAAGAACCAGCTAAACCTGAATACAAGGCTGCCCGTGTAGAAAAAGGGGCACCCGAGTTTGAGAGTGAAACAAACTACGAGTCAGTCATGGGACTGGTATGAGAAATCCACTCAACACATATATAATTGGCTAATCACAGGACCACGCCACTTTCGTGGAACGGGTTCACTCCATTGGATTGCCAGTGCTTTAAAACAAATCTTTCTTTTAAACATCGCTATGCTTTTTATAAAAATGAAGCCGTTATAAGACTCAGTTCCCATCACACAATGCAACGCAAACCGGAGGATAGAGTTTTTACCTTATAACGGCCAAAATATGCTTGATACGAATAAAACAAAGGCATTTGATATTATTGCTAGTGTTTATATGTTTTGAAAACAATTTCAAATCATAACTATCAATCATAGACGGCATTAATGCCCCATACCACTATGTCGCCATATATAGGTATACAATCAAAACCGCACAGTCACGTATTTGGAAATTGGTTTTCCATCATGAACCAAGGCAAAAGATAGTCCTTACCGAATTCGAGACAATCTAGCCTACCATGTCTCAGGAACAGCCGCAACTGCCCCCTGGATCGTCAGGGCCGGTCCACCGATGTGGATTATTATACCTGAACAATACGTCTCCCCGCCCTTTGGGGCGCAAACGAGCCAACGAATGACTCCATCGGACCCGGATCGTCCGATCAAACCGAGGCGCCTCGCAACAGCAACAACCACATAGGTGAAAAGTATATAAATGTCAGGGCTGGTAGGTCACTGACACCACCCTAGCTAGAAAGAAACGCATGCCCTCCCTGAGGTCCTTCTCCCGTTTTAGGTTCATACCGGGGTGTGAGACTCGCGAATTTACGTTATACACAAAGCTACGCCACACAGGCGGTGCTTTGATCATCACCACAAGACTTTGCTTTTCAACAGAAGCCCTGATCACTGCATCTTAGCATGCCACATAGGCAATTCACACCGTGCAACTGATGGCTATCAATCACACAGAACAAATTCCAATGTCGGACACACAGTCCATTTACAAGTCCGTTCTGGGTCTGAACGAAACCGGAGGCACTAAATACCTCGCAAACCCTTCGATCAACACGTACGTCTGAACGATCACCACTCATTATCCATATTTCGGGATGCCTCCCAATCAGGACCTCGGTTACCATCCAAACGAGGTGAAGATCTCCGGTCTTCGACCACCGTCTTCATCTTCGACTTTCAATCGTCGGTCGATTATTTGAAATGAGAATTAACTCGGCCTTTTCAAATAATTCACGTATATTTAGAATTTCAAATCAATTTGTTTTAATGGTTAAATTATTCGACAACATCAATTTTGTTCTTTAATGTAATTTTCACACCAACCACATTAAACCATCAAAAGCCACATAAATCGAGCAAATTCAGTTTATTTCCACTCCATATCGCTTATGATATTTTATAACTATTTATCGCTATTTTTATTTATTTTAAAATAGCTAATTTATTCAAAACGACGCTTCGGGCCATAAAGCGGCCGTGGCGCTGTTTTTCTTCAGATTTGATTTACACATATCTGAAAATCTAACCGTTGGATCTTCGCAAAATTTACATCATTAGAAAGGTCTTTTCAAAATGAATCCAACGGTTCCAGTTTCGGGAAAATCCGACGGTCGGATCTCCCGGTACAATCGTTTGAAGTTTCGATTTCAAAATATGAACTGCAGCGTCGTTATTCGATTAAATATAATTATATATATATATATATATATATATATAATCGTTTCTGGCGCTGTTTTTCTTCAGATTTGAATTAAACATTCCAGACAATCCAACCGTTGGATTTTTGCAAGGTTGGTGCCGTTGGGAAGATATTTCCAAGGCGAACCCGACGGTTGAGGTTTCGGGAAAATCCAATGGTCGGATTTCTCGTACTAGTTGTTTGAAAACACGGTTTCAAAACACGAACTGCACGACTACGTTTCGTTTTAATTTTATTTATATTTATATATTTATATAAATATAGTTCATTCAATGATTTCAATATCGTTTTCACTTCAAATTTTTCACTAACGCCTTAAAATTTTGGAAAATTTCGCCATAACCTCCCCTGCACCGGGAGCATCGGGAAATCGCAAATAGCTTTCTCGGTCCTTCTAATCTCAAAAAGAAAAAGAAAAAGCCAAGCGGCTAGCCAACAGGCTCATAAAATCATCACCCAAACAAAGCAGTAAATGTGTACCTATTTGTCGGGCACAAAATTTTATTCCTCTTCTCTAGCCCCTTTGCTATAACCTGTTCAATGAATATGCATGTACATATATATACAGTTCTTATCATTTATCATTTTCTATTCAACTTCATATTTGATTTCTATTTGGTTTAAAAACACCATTCATTCTAATGTTACATAAATAGGTGCAAATCATTTCATTAGCTAATTAATGAATATTTCAACTCATATATGTTTATTTTGAACAAGTGGCTATTTTTAACACTTCACATTTCAACGATTTATGCATACAATAAAAATGTGATTTTTATTGTAAAACAATTCATTTCAAAACACTATTTTTCTATATAGTTCATATAGGTGATAGAAATAGGATTTTTATCATAAAACAATTTCTTTTAAAACGAGATTATTTTACACAGTTCATATAGTCGATAAAAGGTGATTTTTATTATCAAACAATTTATTTCAAAATATGAATACCATTCAACACATGAATTTCTAATCAACGAATGAATATCAATTCAACACATGAATGTTTTCTATAGTTTCTATATATAGATAAAAATGTGATTTTTATTATCAAACAATTTATTTCAAAATATGAATACCATTCAACACATGAATTTCTAATCAACGAATGAATATCAATTCAACACATGAAGGTTTTCTATTCAATGGATAAATATAGTTTAAGCAAATGAAAATAATTCAAACACACGAATATTATTCAAAATTTCGGCAGCATAACGGCAGGGTAGTTAAAACCGGGACCGTTCCTAGTACGGCTCCTCGCTCTACCTTAAAACCTCGCGGTTTTTGACAATGGGGATCATGCATCTAGTTCGCACGCAGGCGGCATGTATATATTTATTTCATTTCCACAAACTAATCCTATGTGGTTTCAACCAAATATTTCTCAACCACAAACGGGTATTTTTCAACCTCAATCAATCAAAATCAACCACAAACAATCCCAAACAATCATTCGCTATCAATCAATTTTCACAACAATTTCAATCAATAAATATGGTCCATGGTTTGTGGACGAGGGGCGTATATATATATATATATTTATATACAGCAATTCACTTTTATTTCGACACATATATATATGGTTAGAAAAAAAGAAATTGAAGAGTGAGAAATTATCACCAATAGCTATCCAATACTACGACTCTTCCTTTAGAAATCTTCGCCAATCTCGCCTTTTTGTCGCTTTCGCCCGTATTCTCTACATATGTAAAAACGAATTTTTACTATGTTATTCAATATATAAAAATCGAGTTTTGACTTCGCTATTCAATATATAAAAATCGAATTTCAAAAATATAGATTCCGCCTTTTCAAAAATAAAGATTATATTTTTAATATTCCTATGATGTAAAAATTATATTTTTATTACTTTAAAAATATAAAAATCATATCTTACTTCTTCTACTTAATAAAAATTCCGTCTTTTCTATTTTTAAAAATATGATCTTTTCTATCCAAGTTCAAATCCTTTTCTATTTAAAGTTCAACTCTTTTTCTATTTAAAATTCAAATCTTTTTCTTTTTCAAAATTAAATCATTTCAAAATCAGTTTTAAACTTTTCTAAAAATCAGAATTTAAACGCTTTTAAAAATCAGTTTTAAATGCTTTTAAAAATTAGTTTTAAATGCTTTTAAAAATCAGTTTCAAATTCTTTTGAAAATCAGTTTTAAATTCTATTGAAAATCAGTTTTTCAGAATTAAAATAAAAATAAAAATAAAATAAAATACTTACATTGATCTGCGAAGAAGGGGGGGTGGTTTTACGTCAGGTGGCGGCGCTGGAGGTGTTGGAGGTGGGGCGGCCTTCAGTTCGTCGGCGGTGGGAGGTCGTCAGACTGCGGGGCTCTCGAATCGGCGTCGCGATGGCTTCAAGGGGGAGGGCGAGGTCACTGGCGGTTCGAGGGTGGAGCTTCGGTGGAGGCGGTCGTGGGTGGAGCTTCGGTGGAGGCGGCGTCGCCGATCGATTAGGGTTTTCTTTTTTATTTATTTATTTTGAACTGCAGAAAGAAAGTGAGGAGAGAGAGAGAGAAAAGGGTTTATATAAATTATTATTATTATTAAATTTCTATTTAAAAGTTGACTTTTTATTCGAAGTCGAAATGGGACCCACCAACTGTCGTCCATAGCGTTTTACCCCCATTCCAGACATAATGGGATATGTATCGCAAGCTGATTTGATCGTTACAATCGGTTTCCGTTGAATTTACATTTAAATCACTATATTGAATTTTAAACGTACATTTCAAATTACCGGGGTCCCATACTAACTAGAAAAATTCCAAAAAAATATTTTCTTGCATCATATTGACGATACGGTCCTAACAAAACTAGTTTCGTCGAATTCTGAGACCGTTAGAAAAATGGCCATTTTCGGTCGATTAAAATCAACTGAAACTGGTCAAACGCGTTTTCTTTTGCCACGCTCACATATTGATTCGAAAAATTATGAAATTTGAAACCTAGCAATAACTTGACACTGCGGATCTAACAAAAGTGGTTTCATCGAAATCCGAGGTCGTTTGCAAAATGTCCATTTTTAAGGGCCTGAATTCCATAGCGACTATTCAGAATTTTCAACTGGACATATCTTTTGATTTCCGCTATCAAATTTCGATTGGTCGGATTCGTTAGAAAGATATTCACTAACAGATTTAAATATTTTTGGTTTCACTAAAATCCGGATTGTTTTGAACCCGGTATAGTCCGACGAAGTTTGAACTCAATTTTTGAAACCTGCCACGCCATTTCAGGCCTTGTTTATAATTATTATTAATTATATTCGTTTTCAATTGTCGATTCAAACTCAGTTTTCATCGCGATTATTTAAAATATTTATTTTAAATATTTAAAATCTATTATTTTAGCCAATTTAAAAAAAATTAAATTGGTTCAGATTTTCTGGGTCGTTACACGATTGGCTTTCGCTCTAGGAGGTTGGCTCGTACCTTTAATGTTACATCAGGTCCGACTACTCCATGGGCATGAATTGGTTGATTCTTTTGGTAGTAAGTGTGTGGGCTCCTCCCTGCTTCCCTCACCTCTTCCCATTTTTATTTCTTATGTTATCTTCTAGTAGTGCAGGTCTTGGACTTACAGGCTCTTATTGGTCGATAGTCCAAGGGATCCTTTGCTTCTTGGAGTGTTGTTCTATAGATGGAGCTGGAGCTTACGGTTGGAGAGGTTTAGCTTTGTTGCTATCTTTTCAGGAGTGGCTCGATCATTGTCTAGGTTTTCTAGACCATGATCCGAGGAGTAGAGGTAGTTTTGGCGGTTTTCTTTGTTTGGTGTGTGGATTGTGCGAGTCCTTTTCTCTTTTGCACTTTCTTAGAGTGACCTTCTTTGGTGTTGAGTCCCTTTGTATTTGGTTATGTATGTTTTGTTCACAAGCTCTATAGCTTCTATTACTACAAATCTGTTTTTGTGCGCCTTTGGAGAATGGCTAGATTCTCCCTTTTGTTATATATTTATTTATTTAAAAAAAATATGTTTACAAAGTTTCAAAACATTACATGTATAAGTTTATATTTTCAAAATAATTATAAAACAAAGTAGTTTTAATTTTTAACTAGGACATGCTGACATAGGGTTCTATATATGTCAGATGTAACAGTAAAATTACAAAATTCAAATTTAAAGGGAAGTGTTTTGTGGGTGCAACAGAAGTGGATCTTAAGGCAAACCCAACACCAGGGGGAGGTGAATAGTATTTGTCGAATTTATATGAATCTATTTATAGTTGTATAGATGCAAACTATTACATATATATATTTGTTCGAAAAAAATATATTTATCATCGAAATCACAGAAAATAAAATAGGATCAAAAGCAACAAAAAGCAGTAAAGTAAAGTAAAGAACACATGGGATTTTATGCTGGTTGGGAGTTTCCCTGCATCTAGTCACGCATTTAAGCCTACACTGATTTTTATCAACTTCAATATCTTTTACATTCCTTGATTTCAAGACTACAAGGAGAACCCCTCTAGAATTTCTTCCTTTAAACAAAGAAATCCTGTATTTTCGAGCTAACAAGACATACCTAGTTACTTTTTCAGTACAATCAAACCTGACTTGAATTACGGGCTAACAAGTCACACCATTTAGAGTATATCTGAGAGGATTTTACAATGGAATGCAGATTTGATCTTGTGGTCTTTATTACAACAGTCATAAAACTCTGATTTTCACTTTGATCTTGAGAGAGTAGGAGAGGAAGATAGTGAATCAAAAACGAAGTAGAAATAGTTTGATCTACTTGATAATTTGGCAGAGTATAAGTAGAATTTTTTAAGAAATTATAGAGACGAAAAACAGGAAGAACATGATGAAAATATGAATTAAAATTCGTTTGAAAACTATTGTTATTTATAGAGAAACAACTGTTATGTTTGTTCGCAAAAGGATATGACGAATAGTCTCTTCTTTTGAAAATTGAAATATAAAAATAACAGGCACTATGTCAACAATCTCAAAGTCATCATGCCGACATAGTCTAGTGTAAAATTTTGAAAATCTTGTTTTGAAAATTGTTTTAAAGATCTAAAACTATATAATTAAACCTAAAACTTTTAGAATCTATTATACACAGTAAAAGTTAGGTTTAACAGAAAAATATTAAAGAAAATTTATCAAGAAAATTTTGAACAATTTAAATTTAAATACATATTATATTATCAAAACTAATATGTAAAGTCAATTTAAATCTAAAAATAAATACTTAAAACAATAAGGATTGAAATAGTAATGTATAATTCAAATAATAAAATATATCAAACTATAAATGTATACTAATCAAAGACTGAAAATATATATGATATTAAATATAATCAAACTAAAGTAGATATAGTACCAAATATCAAACAAAAATTAAAATAGACATAAATATAATTGAAATTGAATAGATTTGAAACTTAAAATATCGAACTTAAATCTTAAAAATAATCACAAACTTTGAAAATACTTTAAAAACATTTAGAAACTGATTTGAAATTTATTTGAAAACCATTCGAAAAGAGATTAAGATGAGTGCAATCGAGTTATAACATATATAACCAAGACTATAACATATGTCTTCATCGTTCTTGAATTCCTGATAACTCATGAGTCTTGGTTTACATCATCAGTCTTGATATGCATCAAAGACATCTTGTTACTGTACAGTCTAAATTGTCAACACTTGTTATAAAGTCTATACTATACACTTTGTATATAATCATTAGAAATAACTGTAAAAATAATTATAAATATGTTTTATTACAATACCGTCATACTTGTTGTGTCTGTTGTTGTTATCATCAAAACATCTTTGCACTAACAATCTCCCCTTCTTTAATGATGACAACCTTTTCTTTTAAAATATATTTTCTTCTCCCCCTTACTACGACAACTCCCCATTCCTTCAACAACTCCCCTTTACTCCAACACCATATTTTATTTCTCTCCATTTATCATCTATAAAATTATATCTTAAAATACAAGTAATGTCTATCTAAATAGTAACTCTCCCTAACTGATTACATCTTAATATTGTTTATCTTCGAATAAATCTAAGTATTAAAGTTCAAGCATTTCAGTCCAATACAAACGAGTATTAAATTATATTAAAACAAACATGTTATATATTCAAAACATCCAAGTTATATATACAATCAAACAATCTAAATCAAACCAATCCAAATCTTACAATCAATCCTAAGTATTTTAAAATGAATACAATCGATAAATCACACAATATTAATCTTAATCATATTTACACATCTATTTAAATATTTCTAGGAATGTCAACCCATCCATCTCTACCGAAGATTGAATCTGCTTTAATGGCATCCCATTCTTCATCATCGTTGCCTAGTGTGCATTCTAGGTTCTAATTTGGTTCGTGTTTGGTTAGTGAGGACATCATGAATCGAAGAGCATCATGATGCTTTTTTTGCTCCTTGATAATCTGTATTTGGCTTAATTCTAAATGCATTTGATTGCGGAACATGAATGAAAGAATATTTTTAAAAGGTTCGAGGGTTTATTCTAATTTTTCGGTTAAAATACGGATCAAATTATCCATATTTTTTGTTTATGGATAAAAGATGAGTAAGGACGAAGAAATTTTGGTTGAAATGGGTATTCATAGGAGTTTAAAAAAGTTAATTGAAGGACATGAGCTAATTAATAAAATTTCAAATTTTAAAATTGTATGTCAATATGCTCAATATATGTATATCGACACATGTATTGAAATTTTCTGGTTTTAGTTTATTTTGATATTTTTATTTGATGTGAATGGTTTTATCGATTTTCAGAGGCTATACTGATAAGAATATTCATAATAAACTTGAAATTTCATTAATACCTTATAGAGATTACATTAAACATAGACAATGAAAAATACAATGCATGGAAACTAGAAATAAGTGGCTATTTATTTAAAAAAAAAACAAAGTGTCATGACTGCTCGAAAAGACACGATTGTTCATCATCATTTTCCTCAAGACACATGACATCTCAAGGAGGTGCAGCTTAACAGATTCAAAGCACATCCCGTCTATGACACAATACTTTGAGAGGCAAAGTATTGACCTGTCTTTCAACAAGGCCGTCAAGGTTTATGACCAACACACTCAAGACATGACTCATGTACCTCATATACCACGAGGTCGATTAAAGAAACCTAAACTTGAATCCTATTTCGGCTTGACATAGTCCGACTCGGCTAAGCTGGATAAAGTGTAAAATCCAAGTCGGCAAAATCCTGGATCGATGAAGATAATTGTGGCAAATCCGGCTCGGCATACCTCCGGCTCGACTATGCTGACTCGAGCATAGGCCGAACCAAAAATATCTCTTATTGACTAGCTCTTCTACTTCTTGATCAAGCCCACGATCTCCACCAACATCGTATCGACTACCATGTGTCCCTACCGACCTGGAGCAAAACATCTTTCATAAATAACCTCCAAAAGCTACAAAAAAATGACTTTTGGTTTCTCTACGTGTTTTGGTTGTCTGTAATTACTGTGTACTCGAGATTTCTTAATCTTCTAGCCTTGTAATCATCTTTTAATCAATATTAAAAGAGAAATTATAAAGTGGACGTAGACAACTCATAGCCGAACTACTATAAATCGCTTGTGTGTGATTTCTCCTCGTTTTTTATTTTACTACGAGTGGAAACCCGTGAGATGCACGGGAGCATAGACTTTCGAGTGTTGTAATTTGCATCTATGAATAAGCGGTGAGAACATATCGTATAATAGCATAATATATAATGTAAGTGATATATGTATGTGTTAGGATTCTACTGTAGAAACTAAATTTTATAGCAAGAAGTAAATGATGCATGTATAGCGAGTAGGTACAACTTGCACGTAGTATAAAAAGTGTCAAATTTTATGTATCTTTATTGGGTTGATGAAAAGATATATATACGAAATGATGAATTAAACAACCATATATGTGTTAATCTGCATTGATTGAACACAATAATGATAGAAATATGAGTACAGTCAACTATCTCAACATAAAATCTATGTTGCATAGGCACTCAACCCAAATAATTAGACTTGTTTTTCGTTGAAGTTCTGCTTCCATAGAATGTTTTATGAATACATCTATTTCATTATTGTTATTTTTCAAACTTGTTAAATTATGGGTTTCAATTATTTCTTTTTTTATTAACATCTTTTCAATATGAACACGTATCCATTTAATATTCATTGATATTACAATAATTGGTGATAATTTTATAGGATGCTATTTGCACAAAATTTACTTCTCTACATTTGGTCCACCAAGATTTAAGTAGTATGTAATGTAAATTTAGTGTGTTGCTCTTTTATAATATGTAACTGGATCTTCTTGCCTTAAATTACAATTGTCTATTGAATCAAAAATTGTAATATCATTTACTATTCTACTAAAAAAACCGCATTAACCAAAAATGAATTTGAAGTTGATTTGCAGGTAGTCAGTTACCCATGAGATTGAAATTGTTTCATACTGACTTAATGCTAAATTAACAAAGCTTTTTATAGAAAACAATCCATAATTATGCCTAATTTTAATATTAGTTTCTTAAATGTGAATGCAATTACTTTACTATTGATCATTTAAATTGCAAGAAATAACAAATATCATATGGAAATAAAATAAAGTTAAGGAGATTTAACACCAGGGAATGATGTGGTTAAGGAAATGTAATACAGTATTAGTAACATATAATTTAGTTGCATTTGGCTATAACAAAAAACAGTATTCTTTTATATAAATAATTGTAAAAGCAGTAAAAGTTACCTTCGATGGTACTCTTATCAAAAAATTAATATATTCATGAATAACGTAATTTCATAATCGTTTTCAAAATACTAACTAATGTACATTTTTATGAACTGAAACTCTAAAAATATATTGATTATTACAAGGATAAAAGGCAACGGTATGTTACCATAGAACAATGATATGTTAAGGAAACATGGTGAAATTAAGGAAAGCCAATCTTAAGAAATAATTTATTTAAGGAAAACTAACGCAATGATATGTGATATAATATTCAAAATATAGTATACTATAATTGCATTATGATAGGAGGAAGATGCAAGATTTTGAGTACAGGGAAGAATAATCAATTATTAATGTTATAAACCTTTTGTACAGAAAATTACTATAGTTTGGCGTTACCTGATTGAAGATAGAAAAATTGAGTAATATAACTAAAATGATGCCGACAAATCACTATGGTAGCTGAATCAATTACAAAACTCAATGGATACAGAGAAAATATGCTAAATTTTCCATTGTCAGCTAGATTTGCTGAAACTTCAATAGTTATCTATCCTACACAACAAAAAAGAGCATAAAAACAGTGTTTATATGTATATTAGTTGTCTATTGCGTTTCTTACTTAAGCATATGGAAAATATGCAGCGTTTCTTTATATCCTTCACTAAACATCAACTAAGCAAATTAATTTGGAAAACATTAACTTGAGGCAAGGAAAATGTGATAAAAGGATATCAAACTTTACTTTTTTTAACTCAAAGATAATTTGTATAATGAAGGATCAACAATGCCAACTGTTAAAGGTCTACGTGACCAAATTCAATCGTATATAATTGTTTCAATCACTAAATTCTAATATGGCCCATAAGATTCAAATCAAAACCAATTAAGAAAACTCACTGGTTATGCATAAAAGATGCTAAATTTGTAATGGTAAACTAATTTTCTTAAAACTTTGTCTATACTGCACCATAAAAAGATCATAAAATAAAAATTAAAACCCAACCCATACGATACACACAACAAGCTTTCAGAATTAATCAAAACATTAGAATGATAAAGAGAATTTTACTCATATTAGAATGATGAAAAGAATTAATCACTAAATTAATCTGTATACATATAGAAGGCATATAGGTTAGTACTCATATCAATACAACTTATTTGTCGCTGGACATTCAGACATAAACAATTATAAAGATAATTTTACTCATTCAATATCTGTTACATTTGGGCAGTCTCATTATTTCAATATCTAATTTGTTTATTCATTTTCTGCGATTCAAGAAAGTCTAATCCAGTTGAAGTGTAGAATAATAAAATGCTTATTATGTATTAAAAAATTGAGCTATGACAAAATATTTAAAATTACATGATATGAAGTACGTATTATTATGCATATAATAGATGTTTGGATATGGTTGTTATGAATAACACTATTGTGTCAACTAATATACGAATTTGTTTACTGATACCCACATTTCTTCATAGATGAAATTTTGAATAATACGCATTTTTATAGAATAGTATGGAAAGATTTTGAATGGAAATGTGACATGAAAAGGCATATTTATGTTGTAGATAAGCTGTAATATAACTAATGAATTAATTCTTTAATTGCAGGTAATATGTTTTTTACCATGAATGCTTACATGATACATTTCTTTTAGTGTATATGCTGCAAGCAGAAGTGTACTTATTGAAATCATTCATATCTGATGTTTAATATTTAATTTTTCATGTTTTTTCTGAATGTAAGGATAGTTCAATATTAATAAGCAATGGGTTCACATAGTTTCTTTTTTCAATACCTTATAATAACGGATGCACTCTATAAATATAGAATTAACATTATGCCTTATTTGTTAACGTTTTAGTCAAAAAGAAAAAAAAGGTTAGAAGAGAGCTGATTTTATTGGGTCAAAAAGCCATGTCATATTATAATTTATGGTATTATAGTTTTACCGAATCATGCTATTATTTTACGTTAAAGTCAAATACAAATTACTAGCAATAATTTGTCACCATAAATATGAGTGTCCATAAGATGGCTTAATATAAAAATAGTGGGTAAGCAAATATGTCAATCAATATTTAATTTATTTCCTAGTATCCAAATTTCTTTCCATAGTCAAACGAATCACATATGAACAACAACAATTAAAGAACTTGAAAAATATAGTATGTTGAGGAGATGAGCAATGTATTAGAGAAACAATACAAAATTCAAAATTTAGATCAGTCCAAAAAGCCATACTTTGCAGCAATTGTTCGAGTTTCACTCAAATAAAAAAAAAACTATGTAATTGGTTAATTTCAGGGAGGAAAGAAGAAGTTGGTGGAAAAAAAGAAAGAATATATAATGATCTTATTAGAAGGAGGGAATCGAATTATGATTAGTGATCGTGGGAATAAATTTATCGTGGGTCGATAGATATGTGAACGTGGCTAATGGAATTAACAGCAGTTGAGTTAACTAAATATAAGGCAAATGCGGATGAGGTAGCAATCAAAATATCAGGGGATGTGTTTAAATTAGGATGGTAGATTTGTTTTTGCGGGATTAATTCTGAACCACTCTTTGTCTTGTTGTTTGTCCAAGAGGGGAATTTTATTATATAGATTTCTTCATTCATTTCTCCTTGTATAATCTGTGAGTGTGTCACTTTTGGTGTGAACATGGTATAATTGAAATAAAAAATATATGATTTTTCTATTTAATAAATGTGAGCTTTATGCTCTTGATCTAAATCTCCTAAAATTTCCAGTTGAAATGCCAAAGAACATCGTATATAAGAGTAAGCTTCAATAAGCACAAGAAAAGAGGGAAAGAAAAATGCAAACTTTGAATTTACCTTTTAATCTCACCACCAATTTATACTAGAAGAACACCCTATTATTATTATTCAAAACATAATTAAAGTTTTTTTTTTTAAAAAAAATTTGATATTTCATTATTATAATATACATAATATACAACGATTTTACATTTCTAGTTGTACCATTCAAAACAAGTGATGGAAGAATATTTTTATCAGCTCTGATTTGTACTTTTTTACAACATATTAATCCAGTTGTTGACAAATATGTGCGATCCATTCGTTTATCCTTTAGCAGTCCTGAAGCATGCACAACTTCACCAGTTTCAAATTTGGCGATTTCTTAAAGTTAGGTGAACAGCAAAGGAAATTAATTATTTTCAAAGCATCAATATCATAACATCATGCTGCATGTAGAGGGTCGTGTTTCATTCGGTCCCATAAGTCTTCAGCTGTCTTTATATTCTTCATAATATGTATTTATTTTTTATTTTTTTTCAATCTAACCATTTATGTTGAGCATCCAGCGACCATAATGCAATGATAGATCCTAAATTCAGAAAAAGAACCCTGTTTAGACATTAATAAATAAGACACAGCAAAAATCATGCAGACTTTGCTGACGTCTGGAAAATAAGTATGATAATTGCTTGACTCTAAATGATGTTTATATACTACTATAAGACTCCTGTATAGACATTAATAAAATAAAATGCAGCAAAAAACATGCAGGCTAATAAGTATGTGATAATCTGTTGGCGCTAAATGATGCTTGTAAGAAACCTGTTTAACATTAACAATGTAAAATTCAGCAAAAATCATGCAGGCTTTGCCGACGTATAGAAGATAAGTATGATAATCAAGTTGATGCTCAATGATGTCTATAACAAAATGGACATGACTTGTAATTCCAAAATAAAATACAAAGATGAACATATAAACCAGTGTACTACTATTTATATCATACCTTGCCATGTACAACATATAAAAGGGCACATAAGGTACCATACGCATATTCAAAATAAAAAAAGAGAACACATTATTGTTCTACAGTGATTCAACTATCATTTACCAATACCAACCACTTATAAACTTTTATTGCTGGTTCGTATTTCGATCATTTGATTATAATTATGAACTGTAAATAACAAAAGAATTTCTCATTAGATTTCTACAAAGCAACCCATGGGGGTACTTATACCGTTATACGTTTCAAATGCTTCAACAGTTCAATTGATACCCCATTATGGGATAGATTTGCTGCCAAAAATCCAGAATGTGAGGAAGAACTACTTCTGGTTCCTAATCTCTCCCCCCCCCCCCCCCCCCCCCCAAAAAAAAAAAAAAAAAAAAGTTGACAGAAAACTAAACAGTCTACATAAGCTGCAAAATTTGTGGTCATCATATGATATCATGTAAAGGGAAGATTACCGCATTTATAACTAGATTTGTGAACCAGGGTCATATATGTAGCATCATGATCAGTGAACTAGGAGATTGGTTAACAGTAAGTGTTTGCGGTTATTTTCGGCCGGAAACACACGAACAAAGATCACATATGAGGACTGCATGAAAGCAAATGAAAAACACCAAATTTATAATTGTTCGACAATGACGTTCACTCCATGTAATTTTTACTTATATCATTCGATAACATTTACAATGATTTTTACGTAAGAAGTACAGAAGATAGAAGATAACCCAGAAAATATTAGAGTATCCATGTGGTTGCAATATGAAAATCAACTTTTCAAATGCTCTTGATGTTGTATTTATAGATTTGAAAAAACTCGGATGGACCTGAAAATATAAAGAGAAGTTGGGAAGACCGAATCGCATGTGCTCCAAAAAAATTGGACCGAATCGCGCACATGACTTATTGGTTGGATCTGTACCGACCCACATTTTGGTGGATTCAAGTCATGCTACCTGACATGTGAGTCCTTTAGTTTATCTACCTAGGGTTGTTAGTGATTGTACTTCGACTTACTTTGTCGTTTTCAAGTTATTGAATGACCTTTGTTGAAGTTAAATTTGTATTCTACGCTACAAATGTATACAGATCTGATGCATATTTAAAGTTTGAATCCATAGTTAGCAAATTTAAAAATGTCATGTAAGTGAGTCTGCTTAACCATGGCTCCATATCCTTATCAACGCTCGAGTCTCATGCCATCCAATCATATCTCTGAGCCATCCTTGTCATGATTGTTAAATTCATATATTTGAACTCAATGTGTAACGGATTTGTGAAAATGAGGGCCAACACTTGCCTATGAAACATATATTGCTTTGAAAGGTGTGTTTTGTATAGCCGTAATCTAAATTCCAAAATTCAAAATATATAATCGATAGGTAAATCCATTAATTCAAAATCCAATCCAATGCCAAACAAGTAGCAATTTATTTTTCTGGCAAAACCGATCGATTTTTAAAGTAATCCGTAACATTTTTTAGTATAGCAAATAATAAAGAATTTAAGTACAGGAGCAAGACAGATTCTAACTACAACAATAAGATTTTTAAAGTAGACTGTTCACTAGCTAACCTACAGTCACCCCCCCCCCCCCCCCCAAAAAAAAAAAATCAGAAGAGCAATGACTGTGTGATCCAGAAGAGACTGGATCAATAACCTGCCTAACGTCTGCAAAGTAGGAGACAAAATTGGGATCAAAGTGAGCGTGGTCTTTGTCATATAAAAAAACTCCTGTCCCAACTCTCATCTTCCAGCACCGTCTTGTTCCTGCTTCCTCATATAATACTAGATCATTCCTATTATCATATAGTAATGTAGCAGTTTGTGTTCTTCTTCCTCCTCGCTAATAAACATTAAAAAAACATTATAGGGAGGCTTGTATCGCATATCAGTCGGGACATGAATCCACGCCGATTCATGAGTGTTCCAAACTATTCTAGTACTCTCATCCACAAGGCACAGGAACAGGAGGAGGACTGGGCTGAGGAATAAGATGTGGTTCTTTAGGAACCCACCTTCTGATCGGGGGACGGGATAGTGGAATTTTTTTCATGCATAGGAAGAGGATTACATCTAGATGTGAGCTTACAGGATTTTTCAGTGTGACCAAAGGAAAGACATCTAGTGCATACATTAGGCTTCCAACTACAACTGACACCAATCACGACTTTACCACCTTCAATAATCACCTCAATTACAGAAGGTAAAAGCTTCCCTGGAGTAATCTCAATTAAGGCCCTAGCGAAAGAAAGTTTCTTCTTAATCACAATATTCGCATCAAAACACTTTAATTTTCCAATGTCAACTCAATTAGGGATTGAAGTACAAAAGGAACATAAGAGAACGGTGCTGAAGGACACCTTGATGTGATAATGAAATGGGTTCCAACTAGAATAGATGGTTTAGACTCAAGAACTCTCCTTCTCAATTCCGAATTAATAAACTTGAGGTAGAACATTTCATCAACATAGTTCACACGCATACCACTTCTAATTTTCCAAACACGATATACAAGCTCATAAGCATCAATCTTAATAGGGGTAGAACTCAAGAAAAAACCCACCAGACTATCTGAACAAAATTCAACTCCATCTTGCACTTCTACTTTCGGTAACTCCATTGGTGAATCCGTAATTTCAAATTGCACAAGGGTGAAAGCACCAGCATTGCGCGGTAGTGTATCGAACATTGAAACTCAAGATGAAGGTCGAGGGGCAGATTTAGATTCAGTCAGAATTGTAACATTAGCACCACAAGAAGGGGTAACAACATTTTGCACTACAGGCATAACAAAATTAGCCACAGTACCAGATTCACTACCTACATAGCCAATTGGACCAACACAGTCCTCATTTACAAAACCAAGACCATCAGTAACAAGACTGACATTCAAATTCGGACTTACAGAGGATATGTGAGTGACTGAAGCACAATCCAACATAGTCGAGATTGGAGATTGATCGATGGCCAAAATTCCAGAGATAGGTGAAACTGATTTCATAAGTTAAACGAAGGAGTCTTGTACCGGAAACAAAGGAGAAGTCCCTAAAGGAGGGAAATCAATCTCGGTGTCGGCGCGAGGAGGGACAGGCGTCTTCGGATTGGAGGTGTAGGTACGCCTAGATCTCGTTGACGATAGCAGCTGGGAGTGAGAGGGAGGAGACGACATGGGGAGGGAGTTCGAGAGTGGAGAGGCGACATGGTTGTGAGAGGGGCGAGGTGGGCGGACAAAAGTAGAAATTTATCTCTATGTGTTCACACAATGGTTTAATAATCTGCGCCCTCAATCTCTCTAAATTGTCAGCGAAGTGCAGCAGTGGTCAAAAATTGTTAGGTAAATCCCATTCCATTTCAAGTCTGTAACCAATAACCAAAACCAACAACCATTGCCAAACTTACGGTCTCGTGGGATGTTTCTAACAATTCATAGTCGCTCCAAGATGATATCCAAATTCGTGACCTTTCCAAGTCAATCCTTAACATCTTCGGACCCTTGTCGAGTGCAATTTGTAACAACCCGAATTTCAACAGACTGGTTTTCTTTAACAAAAAAATCAATCTTTCGAAGCTCAAGTTGTCTAGTCTGGTATCCTGTAGAAAAGATAGAGATAATTACAAATATATTAGAGCTAGATAAAACATCTCACAACGGAATGGATAAACTATAATAATCAAATATAGCTTTACCAAAAAATAATATTGTCTAATAAGTGTCCAAAGGCTACCAAAACTCTATCATAAACATAACCTGCGAGTATGTTATAAGGAGGGGGTCAGAACACAAAGTTCTGGTGAATGGACGCATTATACATTCTAAAATAATCCTACATACATCGTTCAGTCATGTTTTCTTAATTATTAGGTTATTTGGGTTAACAGCACTCAAGGCTCTGCACTCACATCATATCCACCTACTTCCCAGTAGATTAACCTAATATAATATATATATGTGGATATACCCAATGCAAGCATTATTTTTCGTCAACACCCGGAGTAAGTTATATAGGACATGTGTTCAAGAAATTTGATGCAGTCATGATCCAGGGTTATTGAAGGATGCTCAAAGACCAGTATTACTTAGCTAAATCTACATTTTCTTAAGCATTGGAATCTCTATTCTGAAGATTGGTTATCCTTCCCTCACAGGACGAATATCACACTTATAGTACAATGGAGTTTCGAACTAACCTGAAGAAGGTTTACCTTGCTTGATATAACCAAGGTCTTATAAAATCAAATACTCCCCAAATCACGAGTGTGATGATATATATTGTGATAAGAAGAAAACAGGCTAATGCTTCTCCCTATTCGGGAAGGATGGCATCGCAATGCTTATCAACTCAGATGATCATTCCGTATTGAACCGGCCCGAAGAACCTTGGCTGCGCCAGAGATCGAGTTATAAGCCTACATACGACCTCCTTTCCGAGGTCAGGAAGAACTAGGCTCATTATAAGAGCATTGATCAGCATTGCAAAACCCTTAAGATAAAAGGAGGTGGACTTCGAATTCCTATGAAGCCCTTCCTCCTTCAAGAAGGTGTCATGATCAACTTTCTCATACGAAAGGTTAGTTTTAACTCCCTGCTCTATCATAATGCCACAACAAGACTATCAAATCACAAGATGTTTAAGCCTCGGAATTCTTCATTCATAAATTGTGGATGCATTACAAGAGTTGAAGAAATCCTCAATCCGATCAGGGAATTAGGATTTTCTCTTTTTGAAGAAGAAAGAATAAGATTGAGAAGCGAAAATTTCCTCCCCCTCTATATGGCTCATGGGGTCTTATTTATAGAGAATTCGAGGTCCTTTCTGCTGTTAGGCTATTGGGCCTGTATGGGCCTTTACCAGCCGCTTTTTTCCTTGGCCTCAGACATTTGGGTTCCTGTCGCCTTTGGGGTGCTAATTATAGTTTTTAAAATGAGGGTCTTGGTCAATTGGGGATTTTTGGAGATTGGTATGGGCTTGTCGATGTGATGGCTTTCGGATGGTATTTGAACTCCTAGTAGCGGCTCCTGGGTGTAGACTCTCGAACGTAAGCGTCTTCATGTAGGCTTCCGGCTTTCTCGTGGATACTTAGAGGAGCTTCCCCTCACGATGTATGTAGATAGTTGCCGGTTCGAAACAGGTGTTAGTCTCTGTACTAGGTAGATTAGTACGGATAGCCTGTATTTCTGCTAGGGTTTCGGTTAGCCTTCCGGTAAAGCTTTTCGGATAGTTTGGTTTTCCGGAAGGTAGCTCCCGGTGGTGTTTCTGATGTCTATCAATGTGACCTTTTGTCACCTATGTTATATATGCTTTGGAAGTTGGTTCCAAATAATCTTTATGTACCTCAGGCTTGATACCCGTGATACCTTTACCTTCCAATGTGTTGGTATTAAGTACATTAATATCGGTAGCCCTTCTGGGTTTCAATAAGCGGAGCTGATGTCTTGCTCTTTCTTGATATCTGTCCTAGGTGACCTTCCGCTACAGAACTCCCTACCAGGTAGACCTTGCTGGATAGACCCTACCGGATAGACTTCGCTGACGTTCTGTAGGCTTTGATCTCCTTTCTTTCCGGGAGGTGCTGGTTTATGTTGTTCTCATATCTTTCTTTCCTGCTTTCGGTCTTTTCATCATTCGGCATTTTTGCTTTTGGAAGATTCTTTTGTGTTTGTGTTCTTCAGATACCCCTTCACTGTCAGCCTATGTCAAGGGTTAATTTTTGTAGTAACATTTGCCACCCACCCTAGTAAAGGGTTTTTTCGACTTTCCAAGTCAAACTTTTTCTTTTCAGACTCTTTCCTATTCGTTTGCAAGTTTTTCTTAACACCGGATTGCGTCACGAAAACTACTAGGCACTGCTTTTAGGGTAGTTTTCTTTTTGTCCATTAAAGATTGAGAGCCATTGGTTGGTTTTCTGCCTTGATAGTGACTTTAA
This sequence comes from Allium sativum, assembly GCA_030737875.1. Classification (NCBI taxonomy): domain Eukaryota; kingdom Viridiplantae; phylum Streptophyta; class Magnoliopsida; order Asparagales; family Amaryllidaceae; genus Allium; species Allium sativum. The sequence goes on along the minus strand of CM060918.1, from coordinate 493,309,901 downwards.
ACCAACTTGTACTTAGATAACCTGAAGATTGAGGACAAGAAATCCGCTTTCGCTATCGGTAATGAACTGAATCAACCCAGAATCGGGTAGCTAAATATTAAAGACCAGAAACCCCTTTCCGGTATTTGTGAAGAGTTGAATCAACCCAAACTCGAGTGTTAACATAGATAGAAGACCGGAAAACCCTTTCGATATTTGTGAGGAACCAAGTCAACCCAGATTCGGGTACTAATATAAATAGAAGACTAGAAACCCCTTCCGGTATTTGTGAGTAGCCGAATCAACCCAAATTCGTGTATTAATATAGATAAAAGACCGGAAACCCCTTTTGGTATTTGTGAAGAACCGAATTAACCCAGATTCGGGTATTAACATAAACAGAACACCGGAAACCCCTTCCGGTATTTGTGGGCAGCTAAATCGACCCAGATTCGGGTAATAATATAGATAGAAGACCGGAAACCCCTTCCGACATTTGTGGGTAGCAGAATCAACCCAGATTCGGGTATTAATATAGACAGAAGACCAGAAACCCCTTTCGGTATTTGTGAGGAATCGAATCAACCCAGTTCGGGTATTAACATAGATAGAAGACCGGAAACCCCTTCGGTATTTGTGAGGAACTGACTCAATCCAGATTCGGGTATTAATATAGATAGAAGACTGAAAACCCCTTTCGGTATTTGTGAGGAACCAAATCAACACAGATTCGGGTATTTAATGATTAAAGACCAGAAACCCCTTTCGGCATTACTGTTTTGGTATCCCACTTGGATTTGATTTTGAAGCAGAGGTTGTACGTGCTTCCTGAGCCACTCTCTGGGCTTTTGATGTCAAAGCAGAGGATGTACGTGCTTTGTTGGCCACTCTCTGGGCTTGTGTGTCCGGTGCGCTTGGCTAGCTTATCCGCAAGTAGGGCCCAAGGATTTACCCGACCTCCCTCAAGGAGGAGCCTTATCCTGACCATCGTAGGTGATGACAAGGTCTTAGAAACTTAGACAGGGTCATTACAGGCACAAAATTAAGGTTTACTCTTTTGATGCTCTACACTGACCATCATAGGTACTAATATAGGCTTACACGCCACCCCCCTCCGAGGGGTGCCCTATACTGATCATCGTAGGTGATTATAGGGGTTTGTGTTCCCTTCTGCGGGTAATGCGGAAAATAAGCAAAGGTAGGACGTGCTTTTCTGCGAGGATAGGTAGGACGTGCTTAGTTCTAGCAGAGGCAGGGAGTACTCTTCTGCGAGCAAAGGCAGGGCATACTAATTTTAGATGCACCGCCACGACCATTTCTGGTGTGAAATGGAGGCTTACGCTTCTGATGCTTTAACCTAGTCCCCTCTGATTTGGGCATGGAGAAAGACTAACACACCATCCCCCTCCGGGGAATGCCTCGTCCTGATCAATTTTAGTGATGACAAGGGATTTGATCCTTTATTCAGCTTGACCCCTTTTGGGTTTCTTTTGAGCTATTGAAAGGGTTTCCATGCCCTTGGTTACATAATCATCTCTGGATGAAAGTCTTTTTCCTTATTCCTTTATCATTGGGAAGTATGGTCTTAAATGTTCTAAGGTCCATGTTCTTGGAACAAGATCACCATTAGGTCTGCACAGTCGTTACGTTCCGGGTATAGCTTCTAAATGGATGATCAAGGTTCTTTCCCAGTTTGGGCCGAGAGGGTCATCCGTTAAGTTCTTTGTGTTAGACATCACTCTTTGTAAAACTAACTCTCCTTTTGCGAAAGTTCTAGTTCTGACCTCCATGTTGTAGTATTTCGTAATCCTTCTTTGATATTCAGTTGTTCTGATTGCAGCCTCATCTCTTAACCCCTGTATTAAGTCTAGGGATTCCTTTCTTAACTCCTGATTAGGATTAAGCGCATATGCTATCCTTCTATGCGACGGGATTTTAACCTCAACCGGAAGCGTAGCTTAGCATCCATAAGTCAAGGAAAAAGGGATGTGTCCCATTGCTATCTTGGTAGACGTTCTATATGCCCAAAGCACTAAACACAACTCTTCGGCCCAATTTCCTTTGGCTTGCTTTAGGCCTTTTTTAAGAATTGTCTTAATGATTTTATTGGCAACTTCCATAGCCCCGTTAGCTTTTATATGGGCTACCGAGGAGAAACTTTTTCTGATTTCATTTTTCTCACAAAACCGAGGAAATTCTTCGCTCTCGAATTGTGTTCCATTATCTAATATGATTTTTTCAGGGATTCCAAAGCAGGTAACAATATTCTTTATTACGAATCTTAACACCTTTTTCGACGTGATTATCGGAAGGGGTTCTACCTCTGCCCATTTGATGAAGTAGTCGATGGTTACTACAACATACTTAGCTCCACCTTTGGAGATGAGTAAGGGTCCGATTAAATCTATCCCCCATATGTCGAATAGATAGGGACTCGATATAGTGGTTAGTTCTCTGGGAGGAAGTCGTGGCACCTTAGAGTACTTTTAACACTTATCACATTTTTTGACGTACTCAACTGCTTGATTAACCATCTGCGGCCAATAATAACCTTGTCGCATGACCCCTTTGGCCAGCTTAATTCCACTGGAATGGTCTCCACACCATCCTCCATGAGCTTCCATCAACAGGTTAAGCCCATATTCAGAACTTACACATCTTAAGTAAGGAAGCAAATGTCCCTTTTTATAGAGTATATTATCCATAATCACAAAGGTAGGAGCTTAGTGTTTTATCCTTCTCGCATCTTGCTTACTAAGGGGCAAAGTCCCGTTTAGGAGGTAATCTACTATGGGAGTCATCCATGTAATTTTATGATAGCAGTTCGTTTCCGTTAAGGGAGGTTCCCCCTTGGAGTTTCCCTCTTTGTTTACTTCGTCCCCCCTTCTCAAGGCTTGGGATCTAGTTAAGACTAATAATTCTTTCCTCATTTCCGATTCTTCATGCTCGATACTAGGCCTTTCCTGATAACCCATGGGAATTACTCGAGTTTCGGGATCCCCCCGGGAACAGACTAATTTGGCTAGTGAATTTGCTTGAGTATTCTCCTAGCGGGGTATTTGATGAATTGAGAAATCATCAAACCGGGGAAGAATCTTTAATACCGTCTTCAGATATAGGGTTAGTCATGCATCCTTGGTTTGATAGGTTTGTTTTATCTAGTTCGCCATTAGTTGTGAATCATTAAAGATTTCTATCTAAGGTATCTTCAACTATAGTGCCAAATTCATACCAGCTAACATTGACTCATACTCGGCTATGTTGTTAGTTGCTGAGAACCCTAACTTCATGGCGTAGTACAAGAAGTGTCTGGCAGGGGTAATTATAAAAAACTTCCCTCCCCCCTATTCGTTGGAAGCTCCATCTACTAAAAGTTGCCACTTGGCCTTTAAGTTATTCTCTTTAACTGATTGTTCTAGAATGAAGCTTGTGCACTCATTCACGAAGTCTACGAGGGCTTGTCCTTTAATTGCCGCTCAAGGATGGAACTCAATCTTGTATTGGCTAAACTCGATACCCCATTTGATTAACCTTCCTGAGATTTTCGGTTTACTGAACACTTGCTTGAGCAGTAAACTAGTTAAAACCCTAACGGAGTGAGCTTGGAAGTATCCTCTGAGCTTTCGTGCGGTAATTATTAGGCAATACACTGGTTTCTCTATCACAGGGTATCGGGTTTCTACGTCCTTTAGCCTTCGGCTAACATAGTAAATGGGGTGTTGAGTTCCATTACTCTCTCTTATTAGGACTGAGCTTACTGCATGTTCTGAAACAGCATAAATAGGTATAGATCTTCTCCCTTTTCGGGACTGGACAAAATCGGAGGTGTTCCCATATAAACTTTTAACTCTTGAATCACCCTCCTACATTCTTTGTTCCATTCTAAATTCTTCTTTTTCTTTATAAGATCAAAGAAATGGACACATTTTTCGATGACTTTAGAAATGAACCTACTGAGGGCTGCTACTTTCTCGTTCGGGCTCATGACTTGTTTTCTTATCTTCGGTTCTTCCATGTCTTTTATAGCTTGGATTTGGTCAGGGCTAGCTTCAATCCCTTTCTCACTTACCATATATCCCAGGAACTTTCCAAATTGAACTCCAAAAGAACACTTTTGCGAGTTTAATTTCATTTGGTAACTCCTTAAGACATTGGACATTTCCTCCAAGTCCTTTAGATGGTTTTCTGTTTCGGTGGACTTCACTAGCATGTCATCCACATATACATCCATATTGCGCCCTATTTGTTCTTGGAACATCCTGTTTACCATTTTTTGGTATGTTGCTCCCGCGTTCTTCAACCTGAAGTTGCATCACTTTATAGCAAAATGTTCCCCCAATCAGTGATAAAGCTTGTATGCTCTTCATCGGGTTTATGCATCAGAATTTGGTTGTACCCTGGATAAGCATCCATGAAGGATAGTATCTTATAACCACTCATGGCATCGACTAACTGGTCAATCCACGGAAGGGGATAGCAATCTTACGGGCAAGCCTTGTTTAAATCTGTGTAATCAACACATGTTCTCTACTTCCCATTGGACTTCTTCACTAGCATAGGATTGGCTAACCATTTTGGGTAAAGGACATCCCGTATAAACCCGTTAGTTTCTAACCTTTTGACTTCCTTCTTTAAGGCTTCTAACCAGTCTCTATTACATTATCTTTTCTTTTGCCGAATCGGGATCACCGAAGGGTCAATGTTTAGAGCATGACTCATAATAGAAGGATTGATACCGATCATGTCTGAATGGGTCCAAGCGAAAACATCCTTGTTAAGTCGTAGGAACTAAACTAGGTCACTCTTGAGGGGCTCTGTCAGCCTTTTCCCTATTTTGACGACCTTCGATTTATCCTTTGAATCAACTTTTACCTCTTATACGTCTTTTATTGGTTTTATTCTTTTAATGTCCCCTCTAGAATCTAAGTTCGTGACGATTTCTCCTTCCTCAGTCAGATATACATCGTCGGATATCTTCCTCTTTCTTCTCAAAGAAATGTACCTACCATTTACACATTTGTTAGCCTTATTAGTTTTTATTTTAGCTACGAATGTGGGATGTAAGAATCCCTTATCCAAAGTTATGAAAATAGTAGAAGAATCAAAGTACAAAGAACAATCCCTCTTGTATTTGTTGATAGTTGCGAAGTACAATTCACGGGAACTAAATTGTTCTCCCCTGATGGTGCTGCATCCCTTCTTGGTTAGGAATTTTAACATAAGATACTTGGAAGAAACAAAAGCGTCTATATCCTCCAAAGTTAGTCGTCCAAAGAAGGTGTTGTAATAGGATGGTTAATTGATCACAATGAAGAGAGTTTCAAAGGTTCTATGAAGCGGAGACAGTCCAACTTGAACTAGAAGGTTGATTGTCCCCACCGGAGTCAATCCCTATTGATGAAGCCGAAGATTGTTTCATTGATTGGCTCTAACTTCTTCTCAGAAATTTCCATCTGATCGAAAGCATGCTTGAAGATGACATTGATAACACTCCTAGTATCCACAAGGATTTTGGAAACAACATAGAGACCTATTTGCGTTGTAATCATAAGGGGATCATTACGTATATGGCGGACCCCCTTCTTCTTCCGGAGAGACCACTAGGTTATGCATTCTAAGAGCATAACGTGCATTCTTCAATGATGGTTCTTTTTGAATGGAGAATATTGCCTTCATGGCTTCCTTCATGTATTGACTCCTAGCTCTCGGACAGCTTCCGGCAAGGTGTGACCCTCCCTGGATCACATTGATTCGATTTATGGGTGGACCCAAGTCTATGTTGCCCTCTTCCATAGTAGCCCCTATCGCATTTACCGAAACCTTCTATTGTCCACTTGTATGCTGAGATGATGTTGTCTTGTTTTAAACAAAATCTTTCAGGTGTCCCTCTCAGATTAGCTTCTAAATAATCTGATCCAATGCCTTGCACTCGTCAGTCTTATGTTCGTTGGTTTTGTGGAATTCACAATACTTACCACCAGAATAAGTTTTAGGGCAACTCCTGGCTTCGAACGAGATGGGGAAGTTATTAACCTTTCTTTTGCGACAGCATATACAAACGAGATGGGCTTGTTAGAGCAACCGAGTTGGTATTAGAATCTTCCTACCTTGATCTCTTTTGATTTCCTTCCAGGGGCTTTCGTCCAAAATGTGGCCTTCCTCCTTCCCCTCGAGGATCGAACTTTTTTTTGTGAAGTACAATTCGTCCATGCAAATAAACTTGTTGGCTTGGAAATGGAAGTCTTGTAAGTCTTTAAAGCCGTGGATATATATTCCTTCCAGAAGGGGGTGTTTTCGATTAACTCCGAATGCACAGCGATCAAATTGTCACGATCGTCCATATCCTTAGCCTTTAATGCCTTGATGTTGAATCTTTTCAGATAATCTCCGAGAGACTCCCCTTGCCTCTGTTTGATGTTAGTGATGTCTGTGTAGTCCACCGTTGGATCTTCCCAAATGCAGAACTGTGCGGAAAATTCGTAGGTGAACCATTTCCACGAGTAAATGGTGTTTTCTCTATACTAGCGATACCGTTTTGCTGCCGCCCCTTGAAAGGTCACCAGGAAAAGGCGACACCTGACAGCTCCGGAAGCATTGTAGAGATCCATCTGACTATCAAAAGCCATTAGATGACCATCGGGGTCAGTTGTCCCATGATACTTTCTGGTTGGAACCTTCACTCCTGATGGTATTATGGTGTTAATAATTTCTTCGGTGAAAGGAGCTACCCTTTCGTTGTCGTTAACTTGTCATCTTGGGGCCTCTTCCCTTTTATTTCCAGAAAGTCTTTGACGATCTTCTGAGCGATGTCTTTAAGATAAGCTTCTGTGTTGTCATAATTTGCTCTCTTGGGATAATAACCTTTGGAAGTGGAACTTCCGGACTGCTCCTACTAGCATTGATTTCCTTGATGGTCAATTCCTGTCAAATGGGGCTTCTTCTTCTAGATGGAAGTCGCCTTGAGCTTCTCCTTTACTTCTAAGTGTTGAATGGGAGCTTTTATTTTCGAAGACTCATTCGTTTCTCTTTGACTAGATTTGGTGAGTCTTGAAGATTTCTATGTTTGAGTAGCATTTATATTAGCTTGCATCTCTTGGAGTTGCTTCTCCAAGGCCATAATCCTTGCGAATTATCTTCCATGGCGTTTGGTGGTTGTGTTGGGCTAGATGTCACTCCCCTTTCGTTATTGTTTGAATTAAGCGTCAGATCCATGTTTCCTTTGAGGGTCGTATTAGGAGCCGATTCCTTATTTCGATCTTCCAATCCTTTTGATTACATCTTTCCTGCGATAGAGCAATAAATTTACCAAGTTAATTTTTGATAGATTAACCGTAAGGACAGAGGTTCAAGCCCTCCTTCTAGCGCCAAAATGTTAACGTTACTTTCCGTCAACACCCAGAGTAAGTTATACAGGACATGTGTTCAAGAAATTTGATGCAGTCATGATCTAGAGTTATTGAAGGGTGCTCGAAGACCAATATTACTTAGCTAAATCTACCTTTCCTTAAGCGTCGGAATCTCTGTTCTGAAGATTAGGTATCCTTCCCTCATGGGACGAATATTACACTTACAGTATAGTGGAGTTCCGAAATGACCTGAAGAAGGTTTACCTAGCTTGACATAACCAGGGTGTTATAACATCAAATACTCCCCAGATCATGAGTATGATGATATATATTGTGATAGGAAGAAAACATGCTAATGCTTCTCCCTATTCGGGAAGGAGGGCATCATAATGCTTATTAACTCAGATGATCGTTCCGCATTGAACCGACACGAAGAGCCTTGGTTGTGTCAGAGATCAAGTTATAAGCCTTCATATGACCTCCTTTCCGAGGTCAGAAAGCATTAGGCTCATTATGGGAGTGTTGATCAGTGTTGCAAAACCCTCAAGACAGAAGGAGGAGGACTTCGAATTCCTGTGAAGCCCTTCCTCTTTCACGAAGGTGCCATGATCAACTTTCTCATACAAAAGGTTATTGTTAACTCCCTGTTCTATCATAATGGCATAACAAGATTATCAAATCACAAGATGTTTAAGTCTCGGAATTATTCATTCATAAATTGTAGATGTATTACAAGAGTCGAAGAAATCCTCAATCCGATCTAGGAATTAATATTTTCTCTTTTTAAAGAAGAAAGAACAAAATTACGATCTATGTAGCTCATGGGCCTTATTTATAGAGAATTCGGGGGCCCTTCTGCTGTTAGGCTATTGGGCCTACAAGTAGGGGTGAGCGTTTGGTTGGTTCGGTTTATCCGATGATGAAAATTGTTAATCCAAACTTAATCCGATAAAAATGAAAACCAGACCAAACCAACCAAATTAAGTTTGGTTGGTTCGGTTGGTTATCCGATTTAACCAAACTAAAAATATTTTAGAGCTAATATTTGTAGTATTAACTATAATTTGAAATAAATCATAAATATATGATTAGATTGTTATTATTTATGATTCTTATGATTTCTAAAAGTAATTCTGAAACATACACGATGATTAAAATTTACTTGGATAACTAATCTAACCTAAAACATTTGTTATAATATCGATAATTCTAAATATGTATAATAAAAGTTCGGTTAATTTGGTTATACCGATAACCAAACTAAATATTTTTTCAAACCAATTACAAACCGAACTAATTTCAAAACCAAACCAAACCGACCAAAATAAATTGGTTTGGTCGGTTTATTTGGTTTAACCAAATAATGCTCACCCCTACCTACAAGCGCCTTTGCCAGCCTTTTTTTCCTTGGTCTCGGACATTTGGCTTTCGGTCGTCTTTGGGGTGCTAATTATAGTCTTCAAAGTGAGGGTTATGGTAAATTGGGCCTTTTTGAGATTGATATGGGCTTGTCGATATGGTGGCTTTCGGATGGTATTTGAACTCCTAGTAGCAGCTCCTGGGTGTAGGCTTTCGGACGTAAGCTTCTGGATGTAGACTTCCGGCTTTCTCGTGGATACTTAGAGCAGCTTGCCTTCGAGATGTATGTAGATAGCTGCTGGTTCGAAACCATTGTTGGTCTCTATACTAGGTAGATTAGAACAGATAGCCTGTATCTCTACTAGGGTTCGGTTAGCCATCCGTGGAGCTTTTGGGATAGTTTCGTTTTCCAGAAGGTAACTCCGATGATGTTTTTGATGTCTATCAATGTGACCTTTCGTCACCTGTGCTGTAGATGCTTCGGAAGCTGGTTTCGGATAATCTTTATGTACCTCTGGTTTAATACCCTTGATATCTTTACCTTCCAATGTGTTGGTATTAATAATTAATACCGGTAGCCCTTCCGAGTTTCAATAAGCGGAGCTCATGTCTTCCTCTTTCTTGGTATTTGTCCTAGGCGACCTTCCGCTACAGAACTCCCCGCCGGGTAGACCCTGTCGGATAGACCTTACCGGATAGACTTCGCCGACATTCTGTAGGCTTTGATCTCCTTTCTTTTCGGGAGGTGTTGGTTTATGCTTTCTTAGATCATTCTTTCCTGCTTTCAGTCTTTTGCATCATTCGGCTTTTTTGCTTTTGGAAGATTCTTCCGTGCTTGTGTTCCTCTAATACCCCTTCACTGCCAGCCTATGTCAAGGGTTAATTTTGGTAGTAAGACCCAACATCTCAAGGTACTTCCCTATTATCCTCCTCATACGGTCTTCGTCGTCACGCCATGGAAGCGTATGCAGTCTTCATCCTATGCCGAACAGCATACGCAAATCTATATCATTACGCCACGTAATAGCACAGAACTACCATTGCTACGCCACAAAAACGTACGGATCGTCGTATTCGAACTCCTCGATCGAACCACATCTCAACACGGAGTAATATCCTACTGTCTATAATACACCACCTAGTGCATGTATCTAGGCCTCACACAAGCATATTGTTTACTATAATCGGAGTCCTGTAATTGGGATGCATCAGATGGACGAAACTCGGCCGGGAGCTTTCAATATCTGCAAAGGACTGCCTCATTAGGCCTATAATTCAAATACTCACATATGGTTTGTCTTCTCACGGTGTCTATGGACCCACCCTGGCCCCTCCTTCAACTAATGAAAAACTACATGAAGAGCTAAGTGACGCGCCTCGATCAACCAATCTAACATCCAATTTGGCGTGTCTCGCAACCAACGTCTCGATAGTAAAATATTGAAGGTCTGTAGGTTTAGCTATTGTCTTTCCGCATCACACTTACTGCCAATGGTAGATATCCAACGATTACTATCCTAAATTTGGTCATGATCAACCTCTCCCGAGGCAAACTTCCGAATCACCCAACATCATCCGCCACTAAAACAAATGGATATACCTCATGATTATATTTCTGAAATGGATATGATGCAATAACGCGGACTTTTCCCATTTTAGATCGAGCAATGGTCTTAACCGGAACTACCAACGAAACCAAAAACCAAAAATCGCTACTATCTCGGTTGTAGCTAGATTTTTATCCAATCTCCAAACTCGAATCAACTGAATCCACCATATGTCGTCCTGATGCTCTTCACGACCAGATTGCCAACGTACTGTGGGGTAAGACAGAATTGGATAGAAAGCCGAACTCAACATATTTCAAATCTTAGTCGCTTTAAGCCCATTTTTACTATAGTTAGGCCCACAACTAATTCAACGTTGAAATAAATTAAAGTCGAGTAAGAAAAATAATGAAAAAAAGAAAGAAAATCGAATTACGTTCTTTCATGAATCCTAATTTAACTAATTCCTCTGATCGTCTAACTTATGCTCTGATATTAGAGAAGGTCGGTATTGGCATTAAGTCACGAATCCTAATTATGTTTTCTAGTGAAGGTCGGGTTCTCATAGGTATTTAAGTTTGGCTTCCATTTCTCGTTCTCTCTCATGCTCGGTATTGGCAAAGTGACTTACTTTAAAAAGGTAGATACTTGAGTTAATACTACTTTATCCTATTTTGTTTCCGTTGTGAGTTATCTTATTGTGCTCTGATTATTCTCAATCTCATTTATTTGCAGGTAGCAGATATACATTCCATGCTTGGATGGGTTCAAGTTTCGATTTTTGTCGAAATTTGGGCTCAGAAAGATGTGGGGGTGTTACAGCCACAACCTTCTGACTGACATACCACAGTTGCATTCAAGGTACTCATCAGATGGTATCATACAGACCAAACCCCTACGACTGCGTCCTGATCACGTACCGCACAGAGGGTCGCCACGGAGTACCTTAACATGTCTTGTAGAAGCCACTTGCTTCGCTCAGGTCCTGCAAAATAATCAGTTGGACATGCTCCTTTCATGTCTCCAGGCACCATGATGATCTACCCCGTCAAGTTCTTCACCTTCATACCTACGGACTGCTCCAAGCGCATCACGCCATTGTGTTATTAGATCCTACGTCTAATCTTTTAATGACACGCTTTCTTTACCATATCACGTTGCTAATTAACTTAATTATCCACATATTCACTCTTTATTCATTTTGCTTGGTTCATTAGTTCACAATTGGCTGCTTACCTTCTTTATTCAGCCCTATGCGGCCGGAGCTGACTTCCGCTTATTATTTATTACAATTATTAGACTTAATACTTCAATTATAGGTCTACAAGTAATAAGCCTACTTTATTCTTTCTTATTTAATCATAACCTTGTCTTGTAGTATTATCACAACTTCTTGTTGTTATTGTTTACTTATTAACTTAGTTCTCTTAACTATAGTTTATTGATAAGTTATCTTTTCTAAATTATAACCGATGTTATAATTTTTCTTGTTGCTAAGATAAGTCGACCTACTATATTTCATTCCCATTCATATAATTAATTATGATAGGTTATATTACCCGTTCATCACAATCCTTCTTAGGTTCCTTAATACGAACCAATTTTTACTGTTGTAACATTTTTTTTATCACCATCATGTATATTTTTATTATTTCTAGAAAATATTTCACATACCTAATTAGATTGGTTAGCGGGAAGATGTAATGATCTATTTCCATAATGTACATCGGTTAAGATCCATAGTTGCAAGCTATTTTTTTATTTTCATTGTGGACATGCATGTATATTTTATTTGATTAGTGTACAATATGGTAAAAGAACCCGTATTTCACACTAGTCTCTTTTTCCTTTCTTGCAACCATGTTTACAGTGATTTTGTCGTTATAGGAATGTTTCCATTTTTCCCTAAATCCACTAGCTCGGTCTACTACAAATTTCCTTTTTTTATTTTATGAGTTAGACGTTAAATTCCTGCTTTCAAACACTATTTCAATTGCTGTAAATTTTCCATACAAAGTTAGGCATATCAATTCTTTTTCCATAATTGCAAATTTCACTATAATTCTGTTTTCAACATATTCAATTGTCATTAAATAACAATCTTAGGAACAAATTCATGTTTATTGTAAATTCCATAATTTCAATATTACAATAATTCTTAATCCAAACATAAGATTAATGGAATAGATTTATACAACAACAATATTCTTAACATACTTAAAAATAGATTATATCGCAGGTACCACAAATTCCAATTATTTATCATGTTAAGAATTACGGGGAATGTAAACGATAAATATACCATTACCAAAAGGTATAATTTTAAATCCACTTACCTGACTGCTTTCCAATCCTTGAATCTGATTCAGATCTGCTATTCCGTGGTCTTTCTAATTGAATCTAATATTCAGATAACCACGGATTTAGAAATCTGATGCTAAAAGAAGAAGGAAAGAAACTTAAATAATTTAGATTCACGGATTTACCTCATGTTGACAAGAAACCTAAACACCGATGTTGTACATTTGCATTCTTTGTCTTCAAATATTGAATCGGAACTTCTAAAACTAATATTCTAATTTCTGAAAGATTTGGAGAAGAAAGAAAATGGCAGAGTCTTGGCATGTCTCAGAAAATATGAGTTGGTGGCTAGGTTCTGTTAGTCTATTTATAGGTGTACAGGAGATTTTGGTTTGCCAGATTTAATATTACAAAATTTGAACCGTACAAGCCAAGAAACACACGACATGAAAATCCAGATCTGTCCCCTGATGGGTTGACCTATGTGCCAACCCACCTTCGTGGTGTGTCGACGCCATGTTCCACCCACGACCTAGGTCTTTGACGTTGATTTTTCCGATTTTAATTCTTGCTTAATGTTTGTGTTAACATCTATTTTATTTCCAAATATCTCTTATGTAAATTATTCTCTTACATTTATAGCACATTTCAAATTTCAAAATTCAAACCTATGCGTGTATATATATACACGTACAACCTTTTAAATCTTTATTCGTTAATAACTTCCCTATATAGACTCTGTTTGGGGTAAAGTCATACATGAAAACGGATCATAAAATGCTATGAACACAATGGTATATGTTTCAAGGCTAAATTCTGAAATCATAAATTATCGTAATTTTCGTTTAATGTTTATATAAAAACATGGGGTGTTACACAATCCACACCTGATGATTGAATAATCTAAAGCTGTCGCTCTCTGGAAAAGTAGTCTACCCTTGGCTATGTAGCTAAAGCCTGGCTAAAGCCCTGAAATATCCCCACTATAGCCCGTAGCACTTTCTGACCGCTTGCTATTTCAATCTAGCACTAATGAATAGTAGATCCCATTTAAGCCCCACTATTTTCCACTAGGACCACTAAATCAAGGCATTTTAGCATCTGCTTTAGCATTATTAGTATACAAATGATGATATGACCAGTTCACTTTTAAAACAAATCGAAAAAGTTAATCTTAAGCAGACCAAAATAAGGTAGAAATTTACAATAATCATCAAATCAAGTGTACACAATCATGACATTATTTGATCTTGTCGTATAATATTAATTAATACTCGTTCATTCTACACAAATAGTATGAGAATGTTAATTAATTATTTTTAAATATATTTTTAACATCTAATGAATGTTTTTGCATTTCCACTATTTCCCCACTTTATCCCAGCTACACTTTTCTACACTTCCACGGCTATAGAACTGCTAAGCGCTTTAACTGTACAACCCCATGCCAAGCGCAATCCACACTTAACAACGATAATCCACACTTAACAACGATAATCCATCTGAGTTCTTGCCAGGCATAATCCGTACCAACGATCTTGGTCTCTCTGCACACTTGCTAAGCACTGTTCATTCTCAGTATTCATTGCCTCTTCAGGTCCTTGTCAGACATAGACCATACCCGATTGACCAAATAAGCAACGATGTCATGTCCCGGTGAAACGGATCATTCCTTGCCAAGCCCAGTCTATACTTGATAACCTTATTTTCATTGGACTTTTGTCAAGCATAATTTATACTCGATGATTGAATTAACGACCTCGTGTGTCTCAATGATGTGAATCATCTCTTACCAATCGTACTCCACACTTGAGGACTTTGATCTCACCGAATTCTTGTCGAACATAATTTATACTCGATGACCGATTAAACGATCCTACCATGACCCGATGAAATGGTTCATCGTTTGCCAAGAGTAGTGCATATTTGATGACCTTTGATTCTTGAATTAGAAAATCAGTTTTCAAATCCAAAGCTATACTTGCCAAGCATTTTATTAAATTTCCAAATTTGAGTTCATTTTTTCATTATGAAATCCAAAACTCGATGGTTTGTCATCATCTCAAAGAATATTTAGGGATCAAGTTCTGATCTCATACATGTACAAGCGATTTAATTGTTTTATTATACGAGTTTATTATTTATTTAGTTATGTGTCATCTTCATAAAGAGATGACAATCTGGTTCCTCGAGCGTGGTCCGCTCGATTTTATATGGATGATGGTTTTTCCTATTCCGTCACAGCATTTCTATTTCAGACATATTACGGGAGTTGTCAACTCCTCACATGCTCTGCATCGTATCCCTTAAGTATTTGCAGTCGTTCATACCATACTCTTCCAAATCATAGAATAGTCAGTGCCTTCCAAATATCTACGTGCGCATGGTTGGGCTATTTCCTTACTAATTTTGGGTACAGAAGGCGTTCTCTTGTATACATGTATTACCTTTTCAAAGTTGCATTTAAATTCATATAAAAAGACAATTTTTGCTTTCCCCTTTGTCTTTAGACCCACCATACCGTCTTTAGCTTTATGCTTTCTTTTGTTCTTTTTAGATACTGAAGTGGGTTGTCCACCGCCCTTAATTGCATTCACTTCCAGCTCCTCTCTATCAGCCCTAGGCTGTCACTGGAATCCCGAAAACTCCAAAATCCATCTGCGTTAGCATCTAAAAAAGGGATAAATATCTGATATATATCTGAAAGAACAGACGCGGATGCAGACATAGACACATCCGCATATAAAAATTATTCGTTCATTTTTTCATTATTATAGTTTAAACTATCTGTAATGTAACATAATTAAATATGCTAATTTATTATTTTGTTAATTTTAAAGTAGATCATACACATTAAACACGTATTAATTATTCAAAATTATTTATTTTCATCATATTCAATTATTTTTAGCACTTTAATAATCATTTGGATTAAAAAAGCTTTTTTAAATCAATAGTTTCCATTTATGTTCCCTAGTTTATCAACCGTGGCGGAGACAATAATTACACAATATTCGTTCATATTCACGGATGCGAGTATATAGTATCCGAAATGATTTTGAATGTGGATGTGGATATGACACTATTCATATCTGAAAACATCTATTAAAAGCCCTAATTATCCTTTGCGTCCTTTGGCAGCAGGAACATAACATCTGTATGATAGAATCCCTTGTAACAACCTGTTTCCTCGAACCTTTGGAAATCAATACTAATACATTCACGGTGTTCACTTGCCACAAAACTAAATGCTGGAGAAGTGAACTGCTTATGTTAAGAAAGAAAGTGGTGAGAAAGTAGGAACATAATAACCTTGCATAGCGGTAAAATGTAAATTTATTTATCATCTCAAATCATTACAGGGGAAAATTTTATCTTACTTATCATAGTGAAATTAAATCAGGCTGGATAGTTATAGAACCTGTCATTACAATTACTGAAAGAAACAAAGGAAAAATGGGGATAAATGGTGACCTCAAATTCTTCAGCTCCAAGCTCCATCTAATTAATCCAAGTTAAACCTTAACTACTATGTTGTGGGAGAAAATAGGGACACCTAGAGTTTAAGGGGAAAATAACTCTGGATCAATCATGAGACTAGTATGTGAATCTTTATTTTTCCATTTGGAAAAAAGGTTATCCCATAAGACCACGACCATGCATAAACATGACATGAGTTTTTACCTTATGGCAACCAAATCATTCTTATGTCAAAATTGTCTGATCTTATTTTTAATGACTTAAAACAATTTTAAATAAGTTATAAAATATGTGAAATTGTTTCTAATTAAATTCCGCACCTCTTATGGGTTCTATAATAGATATGTAAGCTCTTAGGGAAATGAATTTCTATACGATGGTAAGGTAAGGGACTACCTTTCTTTATTGTACACCTTTAGAGGGATGCACTGAGGATCTCTCTCCTTTTCCTGATTGGCCAGGTTGGAACAGCTACACAGACCTTTTCCCTTGGTGGTGCATTGCCTGAATACATTATCATCCAGAACGCAATCGAGTTAATCCCCCAAGACACCTCTTAGCATACACCACTTACTTGACATATAATGAGTAATCTAGAAAGACGATAAATGTCTTCTCGTAGGAGCTACCCAAACTAGCCTCACTACATGCCCGATTTTTGCCAACGCCGGTTGTTGAATCTTAGAGGTCTACGATTACCTTTCTTCAAATACATTATTCACTTAGAATTCACATTGCCAAGTACAACACACACCATTGATTTCCACTAATGTACAATTCCTAAGCTCGTACATCTTAGAGAAGAGTATTAAGATAAGAGAAGTTGACTTCTCCACCACCAACAAATGTACATTTATATAGATCAAAAAACGTGTATTAGAAATGCAACGTCAGGCATTCATCTATAAAAGTCATCCTGGGTTTGGACAAACCGAAGAAGATCTAAAAAAAGAAACATTGTCGTTTCATAGTATGGAAAAAAAAAATCCCTGAGGGTCAATAACAACAACCTTTCATTCAACCTCCATAATTCTTTAATCTTCAACCTTCAGTCTTCAATATTTCAAATCATTTAATTGATCCTAAGTGGTTTTTAGATAGGGATTAGTCAAATTTGATCTCGATCTCCTCGAATCAATCATCATGAAAATACTGTTTATGTAGTTTTAGGTGTTGATGTTCTTCATTTCTTAATTCATTGCTTCATAAAAACATCTTTTAGGATGTGTAACTTCAAATACTCTTTAGGGATATATATATATATATAATCATTAAATGTCATTCATTGCATCATTTGGATGGTAAGTCCATTTTAGTTAAATGGATCCGAAGAAATCAAACTTATCTTACTCAATATCAATTTTTGTGTATAAACCCAACTATTCATTGAATTACAATGTAAAAACCTTTTAAATTCTTACAGATAGTAAGGATTCCCTCATCGGAATTCGACATTAAATAAACAAGATCATATCTAAGAGATCTGATTTATTTATCTTTAGAAAATTTGATCTTTTATACTTAAATTGTTTTTTATATTTCAACCTAATCTAGTCCTCGCCCTGGAAAGTACCAGATGATCCAGGAGAAATGGTTGCTCCTGAACATCTCCTTAGTTAAACATCTACATCTGAATCTCAAAAATAGAAAATTCAGGCTTACTCGTTAGCTTATTAGAGCCAAGATTAAATCATTGCTTATTATAGCTTTTGATTCGGTTTAGTTATATAACATCTTAAATTTATTTCAAGATCTTTAATACAATCTTTAAATTACTTTATTGATTTGAAAACATTCATTAAAGATTGGGAGAGGATTCATCAAGTTTAAACTTTAGTTTCAATCGTTATTGCAAAAGCATTGCAGAAAGTGTCATTTAAGCTTAAATCTTTAAAATAGCTTTTAATATTTATATAATGAACTAAAATCATTTTAAATGATTTGTAAGATTTATTCCATAATATTCTGATATTTGAAACTTCACTTCCAAAAATTACATTTTTTTTGGATTTTAAATTCAAAGACGCGATGTTTTTCAAAAGTCTTTTAGTCAAATTTCAAAATCTACCCAACACAATCTCGATTTTTTATTTGTTGGAAAGTTACGTTTGTGAGGATTCTAAAAATTCTTGTTTTAAAGAATTTAGATTCCTATTTTTTTATATACAAAATATTCAGTTTTTAAGTGGTGAAATCGCAAGCTACCGATTTGCAACACACTAAAATTGCTTTAAAATTCTTATTCTTTTTTTTAATAAAGAAATATAATATACCAAAATGGGGAGAGTCTAGTCTTCCTCCAACGGCTCACAAAAAATGGTTTCTACAGAGAGAAGAAACCGTGCACACACATGAAAACAAGAAAAAAATGAAAGAGACCAACCAGCATCTAAAACTGAATAACGAAAACCAAATGGCTGCTAAAATCCATCGACAAGCACAGCGGCAGACTAGGCAAAAGATGCCTCAGTAGGTGACCATGAAGAAGAAAGTAGCGATGGGCCTCAAGCTCCACAATAGTCAAATATAGAGCAAGTGCAAATGTCACACCATCTAAGAAGGTCTCTGGCAATGGCCTAGAAGTCCAATGGCCCTATAGCAGTCAATACCTCCAGCTCTACAAGCTCCAACATAACCAAGGTGGCAATCGAGACCGGAGAAGCAACAACAGCTAATGAAAGCACCAACCAGCTCCAAACAACCCAAACTCCAAAGACCTGATGCCTAGAATCTGCATAACTAGCAAACGGTATAAACCCGAGAGGGGGGGATAGTGTGGAAAAGTGTAAAAAGCATCATAAAACATAATCATAAACAATCAATAAAAACTCAACCAATACCTGACCTGGGAGTGGCCAAAACTGATGAAACATCGAAGGTAACATCCAATCTCCTAGTGCGGGAGCCAACGAGACCCCTGAAAGGCCTACCGTGAAATGCAAGGAACACATCGTTCCTTACTTTTCGGATACTTGTAGGGGGTCCATATCCACTTCATCAAAAATTGATTTATTCCTTTAACATTAGATGTACCAGTAGATAAGACAACGAATTAGACGAAGAAGGATCGATCTGAAAGATTTCCTCGAGATGCCCGACCACCAGAATCTCAGTAAACCTTCAAGGGAGGTGGCATTACCTCGACACTCCAATAGATTGCCAAAGTAATTCCAAACAGATCTGGCACAAGACTCATAGTAAAACAAATGAACAGTCGGCTCAGAGCATCCTGAATAGCAGCATCTGCACCTGGACACAAGAGGGATGTCGATTCTTTGAAGGTTCTCATCTATTGGTAAACCGTCATGCAAGGTTTTCCACATAAATAGAGAGACCTTGGGAGGAATACATACATTCCAAACGAAAGAGAAAAGATGGAGGCACGGTCCCGGAGTCCTAACTGAGTTCCACGCAGCGGTGAGCAAAAAAGGACTGCCGTCCTAATCAGAATCTCCCCTATGTGCATCCGATAAAGCCTTTCGGAGTGCATTAGTTTCCATGTCTCACTAGCGTAGGACAGGACACTGGTGTGATTTGTACCTACAAGTCTGTGGTACTTGGCGTAAAGGACATCGCCTAAAGGGAGTGTTCGCTCCAAACCACGCCCATAGCTTGGAAGCAAAGGCCGAACGGATGTTTTGGGGTTACGGAGGACTAGGCCAACCTCATCTTTCGGACGACAAATGGAGTTCCAAGAAATCCAATGGTGGCGAGAGGCGTTGTCCTTGGTACCCTAAAAGAAGGACGAAGCCAAAGAGCGGTAAGAGCAGAAGAAGGAAGCTGCGGGAGTCATGGCAGCGAATATACGGGAACCCATAGAGTCGAGGACAGACTTAATGAGAACCAATCTGCCAGCCTGAGAGAGGAGGGTAGCATTCCACCTTATGATTTTTCCCTTGACTTTGTCGGTTAGGGGATCGAAAACGGCATTGAGCTTCCGGCCTCAATATAAAACAATAATGGGATAAGGAAGAGGAAGCGAGGCCACCTTGAAACCTGTATGAGGCTCGATCCAAGTAGATCTAACCATAGACATGTCTTTCGCAGGCACGAAACATCTTTTTAAAGAGTTAACGAGTTGCCCCAAGAAACTCTCATACCGCCGAATAAGATCCACCAGGATGTGAATAGACTGACGACTACCATTAGTGAAAATGATGATATCATCGGCGAAAGATAATGAAGATATAAAAGGACAATCTCTAGGAAGGTCGAACCTATGAATCTTCCCAACTATCGTTAGAGAGTGCAGACCTCGAACGAAAGCCTCGGCAGCAAGCACAAACAGAGATGGGTAGAGGGGTCTCCCTACCGAAGAGCCCTCCTAGACCTAAAATAACCGGTGGTTGTTTCATTGATGAGAACGGAAAACCAACAGTTGGAGATAAGTCTCCAAACAACATCGATAAGAGGTTCGGGAAAAACGAAAGCCCTCAGAACCTTGATGATGAGGAACCAAGACATGCTGTCATAAGCTTTATCAATATCTAGCTTAATGACCATATTGGAGCCTCGTACCTTCTTATCAATCTGAGAAATCAGCTCCTGGGCTCAAAGAACGTTATCAGTAATTAGAAGTCCTTTTACAAACCCAGCCTGAGAAGACGAAATTAGACGCTCTAGAAATGGTGCTAGCCTAGTGGTTATTACCTTAGATAAGACCTTGTTAGTGAAATTGCACAAGCTGATCGGACGAAAGTCCGCACAAGAGCACGGGTGGTCACATTTAGGGATGAGGACCAAATTGGTGGAGGTCCAACCTACAGGAATATCTCCACCAGAGAAGATGGACTGAGTGGCCAGACAAAAGTCTCCTTAAATGGTAGGCCACACCTCCTGTAAAAGACCCCGTTGAACCTATCCGGCCCACTCGCACTGTCCTTACTTAGAGCAAACATGCAAGCACATATTTCCTCCAAGGAAGGGGGTGCGACAAGGTCAGAGTCATCCGAAGGGAGGATCGGTCTAGGAATGAAAGTGAGAAAGGATGAATCAGAGACCAAGACCGAGGGAGAGCTAAGGAAAGACTGGAAGTGGGACAGAATGGTATCGTTAACTTCTATTGGGTTAGAAGCCAAGGAAAGGTCAGGGCAGCGGATCTGGTGAATGGAGAGAAGACTATTGTTCTTGTGAACAGTCAAGTGAAAAATTTGGAGTTCGTATCTCCTTCGACAACCCATTTGATCCTCGCTTTTTGACGAAGATGGTCATGTTCGTTATGAAGCTCCGATGAGGAGCGAGCTGAGCCATCGCCCATGCCTTCATGTTGACAACAGAGGGCTCCTCGTCAAAAGGCGCCTCTGCTAGCACAAGGGTCTCTTCTGCCACCCAGACGCGGTAGAAGATGTTCCTGAAAACAAGACAGTTCCACGCCTTTAGACAAGTCTTAAGACGCTGCAGCTTCCGAGAAAACACCATGCACGGGGGACCATATGCATGGATGCTCCAGGAATTTTCCACAACACTATGGAAAGCATGGTGAGATTTCCACATACTCTGAAACCAAAAGGAGGATGGGCCAGAGAGGGGGAGGGGAGAATAGCTAAGAATCATAGGAGCATGGTTAGAAAAAGTGCCATGCAGATGGGAGATAGAGTACATGAAGGGTAGGCTGAATCACCCTTCCGAGGGGAAGACTCTATCAAGCCTAGAGAGAATACGGTTCGAGCCTTCTTGGTTGTTACACCAAGTAAAAGACGAGCCAACAAAAGACACCTCAGACAGACCCGAGTTAATGATGAAAGCATTGAAATCCACGACCGTCAAACGGTTAACGGCATTTCCCCAACGTTTTTCTGCTTGGCTGGAGACAACATTGAAGTCGCCACCCAAAACAAAAACAAAAAAACCCAAATCGGAGAGAGTGAAAGTCAGACCATAAGGCTCATCTCTCAATCCTATCGCACTTAGCATAAACCGCAGAGAATAAAAAAAATGAAGACAACGAGGGAAACGAGAATGCCATGGAGAACAGCTGGTCCGAATCGAAGATAGGGTGGATGACAACGTCTTTGGACCAAATGATCCAGATCTTGTTGGACACGTTGGCTAAGGCACCCCTAAAGCCAAGAGAGAGAATAATGGTGATGGTCACGTCCGGTCCTACAAGCGGTTCCAGTAGCACTACCACACAGATAGAGTGCTTCTTAACAATGCACTTAATCCTAGCTAACGAAGCATCATTACCGATTCCCCAAACGTTCCAAAAAAGAAAGTTCTCCATCAAAACCAAAACTAGCCAAAACCCAAGAGATAAGCATAGAAAGGAAGCTCACCATGAACTCAGATAAAGTATAAAGTATGTCAAGTAGATCTAATGATCTACTCGGATCGCTATTGAGCGTGTGCAATTGGTGCGGGGTGTGCTCCGTACCTACGACGAGAGGTATGGGTAGACCGCCTATCTAGAGACTCGCAGGATGCGGACAAATGTTTAGCTCGAATAGCATCGTAGTGCAGTGCATAATTCGCAACACTAGACCTGGAAGGATAAGAATTCTTAGTAAGACGAGAAAGGCGATCGTTAATGGTCACTATCTCTGCCTTACTAAGAAGAGGAGAGGACATATGAGCCGAAGAGACCAGACAAGAAGAAGAAATATACAAGAAAAACAAGAATCCACAGGACCATCATTGACAGAATCAGTAGAATAATAAGGAAAGAAAGATGTGGAGTTGCTAGTAAGAGACAACACCAGTCGCTGTGAGAACTGTATCGATACAAACCTATCATCAAATTGATAGATCCGTGTACCGGGTAAAGTTCTGAGACCACCGAACCCAAAACCAATAGGGGATTGAGCCAAACCAAAGCCAACCGGAGCCAAACCAACTGACAAATCAGATCGTGAAGCAGTGGTGCATGTAGTTTCCAGAGAACCAGCCACAACTGTGCTAGTCAACTAGAGATTACACATGCTACGATCGCATTGAAGAAATTCTTATTCTTTCCAAACTCCATTTAAACACTTAGAAGTGTTTATAAAATACTTCTGAAACCATTTTTAGGAGGTTTAATCATTCTATTTTATCCAATCCATTCAACTAAAAGAAAGTGATTTCCTTGGTGCTTATCGACGTGTATTTAACATGACTTGTTAAACATTCATAAAATCAAATAAATAAGCATCCAAAGTTGTCAAACATTCATCGTGGAATTCATAAACAACATTTAACATAGACATAGCAATCATTTTAACTTCGTTTAACAATCATTAACTAATGTGTAGTTAGTGTTGTTTAAGTTTATTTTTCACCTTTGGTTAGTTTCTAATATTCGTAAAAGAGGCTATATCTCTGCTATGATCGCACTGAAGAATCTCGAACTTGCTCCTTCCTTCCTTTTTCTCATAGACAAGAGATGTTGGAGGATCCAAGCTTCTTGTATTGACTTTAAACCTGGCATAGAAGCTTCTAATGACAATATAAGAACTTTTGAGGAGAGAGGATTTTAATATGGTTCGATATTGTTTTGAGAAAGATAGCAAGTAAAGAGGCTAATTTCTTCTAAGGCTTTGGAAGTCATTAATAAGTTTCCTAAGAGCTCAAAGAAGAGAGAAGAAGATTATAATTTTGGTCTAAATAAATGACTGAAAATGGATGGGTATGTATAGGAAAACCTTAGGAAAAAATATTGGACGAAAAATGACCAAAACACCCGTCCCTTAACTCCCCCCGTCGGCCGAACCCCCTTCTATTATAAAGTCATGTCTAAGGGTGTGGTGCATGCAAGTGAAATGATAGTGTATAAGAATAATGATGTTTAGAGAGTGGTATTATTTTATTAAAATAAACTCATTTTGTCCTTATTTACTTACTTTTCCCTAATCTCTTGTTGGCTTAATTAATCACTTCATTAACATATTATGGTTATGTTATGATACAAATATGTGTATGTACATATATGTTATACTCTTGTATAACTTTCATTCGTCAAAACGTTGAGAAACTGGAATTCGTTTCTCGGTCATATTTTCTGTTTTCATATAAACTATTTATCTAGGTAAATAAAATTCACCTATAACCTCTTTATATTTTTGAATAATAAAAGCATGATTATTAGTCACTAAAACTCGGTTAAATAATATTTATCCAGTATTTATGAAATTTGAGATTTTACTGGTAAAGTAATACCGATTTTTCCTATATTTTCGAGCCAAGTATATTTCATGGTACGAGCGTCACGGCACGCGCTTCGCGCATGGATTATTATTTATAATATATCAAAGTCAATATTTTAAATACTTCTATAGATAAGCATAATCCATGGCATATTTCTTTTATTGAAAAAGGCAAAAAATTAAAGAAAAAAGAGTCTTTCCGCTATGCCAATAATTGGCATAATGCAATAAATATGGAAATGCATGAATAGATGGAAGGATTCAATTTTTTACCAAGTGGGACATGTGCTAAAAATAATTAAAAGCAGACTAAAGGAGTGGAACAGATTCAGGCATAAGCAGCTTAATAATAGTAAAAAAATTACAACAAATGTAATGATATACAGTAAAAAATTGATTTGGCCTACGAAGTAAAGGCATGTATAAAAATACTGCTAAACATAAAGTACTCTCAAGGCCTAGTTGTTTTAAACTTTCTCATCTAAGCATATTGCACCCTCTCCACCATCCCTCCCTCGCACACTCGAACCTCCGTCAGCCACCGGATCTGGCTCCCCACCACTCTTGCCAACCTCCACGTGTGCTGCCATAGCTCCTTCGACCTTTGAGCCTTCTACCAGATCCTCTTCCCCATCTGCAAACGTTAAACTGTCACCGAGCTGATCATCAACTTCCTTGCCATTGACCGCCCCAAGAACATCACTGTGGCCTCCCCTACCAGCACAAACAGCCACATCCTGAATGAATCCACCTCATCACAATTACTACAACGTACACAGAAAACAAATCTTCCCTGCTACCATCACACTCCTCAGCCGCGACTCCAACCAAAATCAACAAACTCCTTCCATTCATGTTAGAAAATGAGAAGCTTCATCAAATTAATAAAGCAACCGAATATTTTAAGTTTAATTATATTTATTAAAGTAGAAAAGTTGTCTGAAAACACCGACTTTGCTCAGCATCGCTCAAACAATAAGTGCAGTAAAGAGACAAAGCAAAAGGCAGAACATCCTAATTTATCAAAACATGTTTGCGAGTGGATTCTCAGCTGTTAATAACGTTTCCTCCTCAACACACGTATGTCTTCTTTGACTGTTAATGACGTTTCCTCCTCAACACACGTCTGTCTTCTTTGTTGCAATGTAAGCCGATGTAAAATGCTGTAAAATTTTGCAAAGCTCTTTTTTATTATTATAAAGAGAAATGATGGGGAACAGTAGGAGTAATGGTGGAGAGGCGATATTTATAGAGTTCAAGCATTTAAAAATAAGAAACCATCCAGTTGCAAAATTTAAGGTGATATTTTGAGTTGTTCATGCACGGGTAACCGAATTTTAGCCGATCAATGCTTATCGGAAATGCAGTAAATGCTAGAAAGAGCATTTAAAAATGAGAAACCGTCTTAATAAAGATAGGAATGAATATGAGAATTTTAAGAAACTGACTATTTCTAGAAATAGAGCAATTAACACTACAACAAATTCACCCTATTACAACGGTGCAACACCGTTGTAATATCCTTTTACAACGGTGCCTCCACCATCGTGTATGCAAACGTGGTAATATATTATTTTCTTTTACAACTTTTCTGCACCATTGCATCACCGTTGTAATAGGGTTATTTAACAACAGTTATCTACCGTTGTAATAAAATTTATTACAACTATAATTCTCCGTTGTTGTATATACTATAGTAAAGTTAGAGTATACGTATAACAACTTTTGTCACCGTTGTAATAAACTATATTACAACTTTTATCCCCGTTGTTATAGATATTGTAATATGTTGTGTTCATTTATATAACAACATGTCTACACCGTTGTGATTTCATTGATATTGCAACATTTTTACACCGTTGTGAATTTCTTTATATTACAACATTTTCTCACCGTTGTAACATGACTTATTACAACTTTTTTTTCTGTTGTAATTTACATAGACCTGACTAGTAAAACAAATTCATATATATTAATGATAATACGATTCACATTTCAATGCAACAAATATTAGTACACGGAATCATTCATATATATTACTTAACATAATATTCGACCAACATAAAACACAAGTACGTAGTACATCACCAACTTAACCCGTCACCAAAAACATAACCGTTTCATAATACATGCATGATTTAACCCAATATATACATAAGAAAGATGGAATGTCTACAAAAGCATACCCTACGAAAGCACTCTAGCTGAAGGCAACGTAATTTTTATTCCAGGCCACAGTTGATCCAACAGCTTCTCCAATAGTAGTCATTGCGGAATTCGGCTTCAATAAGAATGCTTTTGGATCCACCGCCGCATCAATCCAAACTTTCCAACCTTGCGATCCAAGTTTTTTAAAGTGCACCAAAGCTTCTGGATCAGTGGATACCAATGTTTCTTTTGCAACTACTTGTCTTTCCCAATTCAATATCTTACACTTTCTGCCCTCATTTTCATCAGCTTGCACTGCTGTTTTTCTGCCCAGACTTTTCTGTTTAGATTGTTTTTCTATTTTGTTGCCCTCAATTTCAGATGCATGCTTTTCATTTTCAGTTACTTGCTTTTCATT
Organism: Allium sativum; assembly: GCA_030737875.1. Classification (NCBI taxonomy): domain Eukaryota; kingdom Viridiplantae; phylum Streptophyta; class Magnoliopsida; order Asparagales; family Amaryllidaceae; genus Allium; species Allium sativum. The sequence continues at coordinate 493,283,203 of CM060918.1, read as the reverse complement.
TTCAGCTGCATGCTTTCCATTTTGTTTAGACAGTTGAACTGCCAAGGTATTGCTTCTACGGTGTGACTGCAAACAAAAAAAAAATCTAGAAAATCTGAACTGGAAACTAAAAACAGAAAGTGAGGCAAATAAAAACATGGAACTAAATACAAAAGACAGTAAGCACTTATGTGAGTAAATCACCCATATCTTAGCTGTGAAGTAATATTCTACTATAAGTTAAATCACTTTTTGTTTGGATACAGTAAATATTTCTTCTATTTATAAGCCTTGAATGAGCATTCCATACCTGAGTAAATGTTGAATGAATGCCCCCTTTCTTTTATAAATGTTATGTAAAATTTTCACGACAGTATTGTGTGTTTGATGCTTGGTTATACTTCTATGTACAGGTTCATTCATATTTTTTTCAAATATAGAATTCTTTAGCAATCTAGAGACCATGGATGAATAAACTGATTAAATCAGAGCACAAGGTATTTTCAAACCAGTTAAATAACAGCAGAAACGTGAAGGAAAAAAATTCATTAAGTAGTAAGTAAATCCAATAGAGGTTGGTAAACAAATAATATTTTGTGATTCAAAAGTTGTCTTTGAATCAGTAATGCAGGATATAGGGGTGACTGTGACCACTTAACCTTATATGTAGCCAAGGGAAATGATAATATCAGTAGTTTCCACAAGATTGATCCATTAATGAACTCAGAACCTTACAAGAAAATTTGGTATGTGAATATGTAAGCGTATAAAATTTTCTCAAGTCTTAACATATTGAAAAGTACATGGTAACCAGGTTAGAACTGGCAATAAGCAGGCCTTGTATGCTGCTGAATATATGATTAAGGCATCAAAGGCTTAAATTACCAATCCATGCTCTTTGTATAATCATCAACCATCCTCTAAATAAATTTAATTAAGTTAGAGGTTGAACAAACTAGATTGCTTAACTAAGTATTAAACAAATGTTATTAATAAAATACTAGGTGAAGTTACCAATAAGTGAAATTAACCAAAATTTTCCTTATAGAAACACTGCTAATTGAGCAGCAATCAATTGGTAAGCATAATTTAATATTCATTGGGTAAAGAGTGGTTCCATTAGACAAGACACACGACTAAGTTTAAGTTAATTTGATGGCTGTTGAGTGAAGCAGTTTCAGTTACTGTCAGTTGTACTTGTAAGAACAATGCGCGCAATAGATTTAACGACAGAACAACACCACCAGAAGCATCTTTCTAAGCTGGGAACAAAGAGTGGATGAGTTGAATCTTTGAAATTTATGTGTAATGGATTGTTATCTTTATTTATTTTACAAATAATTTCCTTGTTTTTGTTTAATCTACGAACGTAATTATAAAACCTGAGAATAGTAAAGATAGTGAACACAATAGAAAAACACAGTAATACATCTGCAAACTCTTTCTTTTTAAACCCTTAGTGATTGAATATAGTATGATGCAGGCGCACACGCGCACACACACACACACACACACACACACATATATATATATATATACATATATGCTTGTGAATATGTATGTGTAACTAATTGTTCTTCATGTCAAAAACTGGAAACGAAATATGAAAACAGTGGATCTTTTGTGAATAAACTATGTGTAAACTCTCTGAATTTAATCTAGTGTGGGTATAGATATGGGTACTTTGATAGATTATTAGTAGACTACACTTATATATGACTAGAAGTGATTAACTATGTGAAGTAAGATCTAGAAATGAGAAATTTCCTTTACTGTTGCATGAATACAATAATAATAAAAGATGAACACCTCACTTTCAAAAATAAAGTACCCCAATTTTAGCATGTTTTAGATAATAGTATAAACACAAAGGTTATTCCAAATTGAATTTAGTTTACGTTAAAATTTTCTTCAGCTTCTAATGCGCGGGAATTTAGTTTAACAGTACCCAACCCCCCTCCATTTACTATCCTTAAAATCACCCTAAAATTTCATAGTTCCGGTTAAAAGCATTTCAATGTTCACCAAACATTGTACCAAAGAATTAAACTTGCATTGTCAAAAAAAAGTTGACGCATTTTAACAGCAATATTCCAATCCCGTAGATCATGAAATGTTACATCTTTCTATCAATTATACCAATAAAAAAGGGTACCTGAGGCGTATTAGGATCAGGAGTTGCTGGATTTCCCGCATTAGCTTGCTTTTCGTTTAGATCCTGTAAAGATTGCATATACATAGGTCATATAAAATTAGCACAAAATATGATTATGGTCATATAAAACTAGCACAAGTGGGAAGCCGTAAATTTTAGAATAGTTCATTTCCCTTTCAGATGATGGTTTACTACAGGTATGGTTCATTGTATATTGCTCGCATGAAACTAATGGGAAAGTCGGACTGCCAGCTAAAAATAGCTATACAACCACATAAATTAGAGTATTTATAAAACATGATGAATTTTGGATAAAGGAGAGACCAGGAAAAAAAATCCGTTGAGAGGGAGATCAATTTTAGATAAAATAATGAAATTTGGGCCAAGGTTCGAAATCCCAGTTTTCGATTCCGTTCCGGTTACGTAGAAAATTTAAAATTTCGATCCCGGTCCGGAAATTCCGGTAATTCCGGTTTATTTCCGGTTTGTCAATTCCGGTACCTTTTTTAATAAATATACATATAAATATGCAAACATTTAATTATTTAAGATTTTAATAATTTAACATTTAATTTCAATTCATATTTTCCTACTCATGACAACATCAGATTTTTAATAATAGCAGATTAACAGGGGACTAAATTCCCTATTTTTATAGCTTTGGCATATTTAACTAATATTCACTCATGTAACAATGGTTTAAAATCAAACATCAGTCTCATTTTGGTTGCCTGCGGTTTATATCAATAAGTTGTCCAGTCAATAAGACTATACAACATGGGCCAAGCCTTACATACTTTATAATATTACATGACCTGCTATACACACATAACCCGTAATATTACCCATTATTTCCATTTAGCTTCTGCATCGTTCATAATAAAACCTAGCCAACATTTGACCTGCTAATCCGTTCAAACCAAGAAAAAAAAGTTCATCGCGAGGCAGAGGAAGATGGTGGAGAGGCAGAATTTTTAATGCTTGTTTATTTGTGTATTTATAAAACATCTTTGTTATGTACATCTTTATATCAAAACACATATTTTGTGTATAACCGAAAATAAATCAGAAAACAAAATTTTAAATCTTGATTAGTAATGTTTATTTGCATATTTGTAAAAAACCGCACCGGAATTATCAAACCGGAAATTTACCAGAAATTCCGAAATATCAGGAACGGAACCGGAAACCGGGATTTCAAACCTTGCTTAAAACTAATGAATTTGGCAGTAAACTGAGGGCAATATCCACACCTGCTGCCGACGATAACTTGGTTTCTAATTAACAGGAAAACAGGAAAAATCGCCGTTAAAATAAATTTCTAATTAACACTTACCATCAACATCGAAGTAAGCTCCTGTACTTTGGTCTCCAATCCACTAACTTGGTTTCGCAATGCATGTACTTCACCTGATGAGCTACGCCGAATACGAAGCTGAGATGGTACAACCCCAAAACCAAGCCCTCTTACACGTCCTCCATGCTCCTGACCAAAAAGCTTCGACACGCCATCTTGAGTAACTGATGTTGCTCCCTGAGAATCCTGACTTGCGGCATTATGATGCTCTGTTATCTTAGACTACAAATTCAAAAACAACCAATATTCAGAAATTAAAATTAAAACTACTTTAACAATAGCAACAGTTTTTGATATTGTATATTTGAACTTATTCTTACTATGCATTCGGCAGCAATTGAACTCAGAGGTTTTCCATCTTTTCTAGTGTGGCCTTTGCACCATAATTCGTCTCTAGTGATATTAGATGTTGCCTTTTCCTTTTTCTGCAAAAATAGCTTAACAGCTTAAGAATGTTCAAGTGATAACAAATAATAATTGCTTTAACAATATTTTTTTACCATTTCTTCTTCCAATCTTGCATAACCTCTTCTGCTCATGGTGTGTGGAACTTTATTCTTTTCTCTAATACTTTTGAATCTTTGGCTTGTTGCCTATAAGATCAATTCAATAAATATGATATAGGAAAATGTAATATATTTAACAGTTAAAATCAGTAAGACAAAAATAACCACCTCAAACTTTTCTGACAATTTTTCAGTTACAAAAGCATTCCACTCGTCATCGCTCTGTATATTTAACGGTTTTAGGCCTACTAAAGTATCGGTAGAGTCGGGATTTTGAGACGCTTTTTTGATAGCTGCAACTAACCTTGATTTCGACTCCTTCCATCGCTGTCCTATTATCATTAACAAGTAATCCTTATACACCTTATCTACCTTGAATCTTGACTGCACACAAAAAAAAAAAAAAAAAACCCCGCAGATTAGTCTCTAACAGTATTGCGAAATGCAATGTTGTACCACAGCAGGTATATACATCAGGTATATAATATGTTGCTTTGAATATTGAGACATATAATATGTAACAGTATTGCAAAATGCAATGTGCATAATGCATATGTCATTATAAAGAGAACTGCAACCGGTATATAATATGTTGCTTTTAATATTGAGACATATAAGTACTCTAACATAAATAACATAGAATCAGTAAAATTAAATACAACTAAAAGCCAGAATTTATTATTCACTTGCTCATGTTATCGCTAACAGATGGTATACAAGTCAAATATCAGTACGTACCTCTATACAAGTCCACAGATCATCCCTCAAATCATCACCGACTTTCCTCCATGTGCTAATGGTAAAAGGCACCATCTCCTTTGCTAGAGTACCAATATATGACGACAAATGTTTGTAATTAGCACCTATTGCTTGTCCGCGTTCATTAAATTCAACATCTGGCTTCTCATCCGGTATCATAGCTAATGATTTCATCATCGTTCTGCCTCTCTTTCTTCTAGCTTGCGTCAATCTTTAAATCACGAAGCAACAGAACTGGTCCATCTGAGTGTTCGTTGATTCTAATCCCAACCGGTCTTTCATCAGCAGCACGAACAGCTGCAAGTGCAGCTAAACTTTGCTTTTTTGCTCTTTTGTTTGCAATTTTTGAGCTCTAAAAATAAAAATCTTAAGTCAGTTCTCAATAGCGATAAAAACTGACAAGTAGCGATAAAAGAGCTCTAAGTCTTTGTAACCGTGGCTAAAAAATAAAAATCTTAAGTCATTTTTCAATGGCTAAACATACAAAATGCAATTAAATGCTAGAGTAGAAACTGTGGATTAACAGGGAGTGCAAGCCCAGATGTCTACTGCGAAGATAACAATGTGACCATAATAGTGTACTAACTTGCTTTCAATGGCTAAACATACAAAATGCAATTAAATACTAACTGTTATATTCCTTTTTCTGTATATTTCATACAAAAGGGGACATAATATTAACGGAACCAGTTTGTCAAGTGGATGTACTGACTATTTTTGCCGATGGAACCAGTTTGTCTAAATCCAGTTAAGGAAAAGAAGTTACTTGTCAACTGGATGTTTGCATTTAGCATTTACATTGAATGTAGATGCCGACTTTTAAGGTGAAAAGCTTTGTAAGAATAAGACAACATGTTTACCCATTACTCTCTTCGCAATGAGTTTATTTTTTTTTCAAGTGGATGTACTGACTATTTTTGCCGATGGAGGTACTGACTATTCTTACAACTGCAAAAATCAAGGAGACATTAAGGAAAGGCCTCAGATTGGATGATAAATTGGATGCATTGCTGATCGTTTTTCAAACACTGTCAAAGTTGCATAATAAAATGAAAGGCTTGGTTTTGAAACAAGATTATATTGGTATACACAGTCAAAGTTGCATAATAAATAAAATGAGGCGTTAATATATATATATATATATTGGTACAACATCCCTGTAGTCTATAGTTTAAATTAAACATTCGAGTTCAACATCGAATCAAATGACTCATGCACAGATGCAAAATCATTTCGTGTATACGAATCAACAAATTTAGCTAAATAAATATTGCAGCCTAAACAAGATAAAATAAGTACATCTCATGCACATTCAAGTTTCCAGAGGTAGTTTGAACTTTAAATTTCCTTCAACCTCAATGACTTTTGAACTTTAAATAATGGATGGGAAACAGTAGCCACAATGCAAATAATGGATGAGAACCTCTTAAAATATTAATATCTATCATGTAATTTTCCAGATGCAGCAGGGATGCAAACACAAAATACAAGCGACTACATGAACATCATAAGATGAACTGTGTTGTTTGTTATAATTCATACAGTTTCAGTTCAAATTTGAGCTGCAATGCAAATTGCAAAACATAGTGCCACCCAATATATTTTTATATAGTGGAAAATAGGGACAAGGACAAACTTAATAAAATAATTGGTGAAAAGTATGGAAAGTTTAGAATTTAGTGAGAAGGCCAAATGATAGTGTAAATGGGAAATGGTTAGTGGGCCCCCTGAATTCCACCTTTAATGTAAATGTGCCCTTCTCCCTAATTTTGAAACTTTCCATACTTTTCACTAATTTTTTTCCAAAGTTTGTCCTTTAAAAGAAAATCCTCTTTATATATATATATTGTTGTGTAAGCTACAATTTTATTTATAAAATTTGCACTGAGCACTCTACGAGTGTATATATTAATATTTTAAACTCAAAATAAAAGTGACCTCAAAATGTTTTTTTTTCTTTTTCTAAACATTCATTCAAATATGTAAATATTTAAATTTTAAACTTCAAACATAACATTTGTAATTTTATACAGTGAAATGATTTTTGGCCTAAAATAGAAAACAATATATTTTTTATAGCAGTTCTTTTGTAAAAATTTAGATTAAAGTATATTAAATTTTAACGGCAGTTTGATTAAAGTCACTATTAAATTTTAAAATACAACAAACATTATTGTTCAAAACTTGTTTGGATATGATTACATAAATGTCTAGCATTGTTGAATAATTGCATAAATTTATGCAATTATTTGATCACTTAATTTTAGGTTAATGCTGACAAATGGGTTGATTCAGAACAAAGTTACAATGTTGCAGATATGTGGAGATAAATCATGATGAAGCAAATGTCCTCAACACAACGTGCTAAAAGAAACAAAATAAGGCTAAAGTAAAAAAAGCATGTGGTAAAAAATGCAATCTGTAACTTGAATACTTCTCCTTCGTCTAGCACCATCTTCCTCGTTGATAATACAAGATCAATCTTCCTCGTCGACCTATAAAAAACAAAACGATTTACAAAGGATTAGAACATCACACTAAATATAGCACTACTTTGTAACAACCACGTACAAAATAAAATACACATGCAAAGAACATACAATAGAAAATAAAATTATTTTGATACACGCTAAAATGTCAATCTTATATCAGATTTTTTTTTTTACACAATCTAACAACACATTTTATGGTATATATGAACAACACATTTTATGGTATATATGAACATGCATAAAATAAAAAATCAATAAAATAAGCTTATAACATACCAAAATACCGTTACAACCCTCCCTTACGTAACTTTCATCCCCGTTATCTACGTTTCTATCATCAATTTGTGACTCATCCAATGGTTTACTAGTTGATTCTTCATCCTCGTCGTATTTTTCCAATTCATGAAACCCTCTAGAGGGCGCTCTCAACACAACATACCAATTTGAAGAACTATCTTCTCTAGAGAAGAAAACTTGAACCGCTTGTGTTGCTGAGATAAACGGGTCGCTTTCAAACTTATTTTGAAATTGATGCAAGTTGACCAATGTAAATCCATCTTCAACTTTGACTCCACGATACATATTTGCCCAATCACATTTAAACAAGGCAACTTGAAATTGACGATAATCCAACAAGAAAATCTCACGCAAGACCCAATAATATATTATATTTTCAATAGACCCATCTACACAAACAGTACTTGACTCAATGGAAACACCACTATTTTGTGTCGCCTTCTCAAAGTCTTTCGTATGAAAACATCGACCATTAACAATATATCCAGAATAAGAAATTATTTGCGAACGAGGTCCGTATGAAAGCCATTTTATTATGTTACTGACATTGGATATACGTCTATCATCTCTAACCTGGACAAATACAATATATTAAATAAAGATTTATGTTGATCTATTACTTTCATCATTAATAGTTTTTTAAGATATATCTATCAACCTTTTTTCCAAACCAAAAACTAAAAATCTTCGATTGCAATTTTGACAGTTCCAAATCGACTTGTGCAAGATTAGGATGCAAACATTTTAGCTCCTCTTTGTGCATTCTGCATACATAAATGTAATTAAGGATCTAATTTATTTTGTATGTCATAGTTAAGTTGGACTTGTACTTACTCTATATACGGCTCTACTTCTTCCGTATTAAACAAAACGTATCGATGAGCAGCATTAATCACCTCCTCATCGACTGTAGTAGGTTTTCCTTTAGAAATAGGACGCCCCTCAAGTATAAAATCATTTTGTTCCACTTCATTTCGGTTTTTCCTCTCTCCAATTTGTAATGCATCTTTAATATATCCAGAGCAATATTTCACACATTCTTCGGCAACATAGCGCTCAGCAATGCACCCTTCAGGCCGTGCTTGATTTTTAACATACCCTTTTAATATTTTCATATATCTATAACCAAAATGAATAAACAAGTTACTTTCATAACTATAAATACTTTTAACCGTCAATTATTTATAATAAATATTACCTCTCAAATGGATACATCCATCGATATTGGACTGGCCCACAAATTCTTGCTTCTCTCCCTAAATGTATTGTTAAGTGAATCATGATATCGAAAAAGGAAGGGGGAAAGAACCTCTCTAGATCACATAGTGTTAATGCAACTTGATACTCCATTAATTCTAGTTTATCCCTATCAAGCACTCTTTGGCATATGTCATTATAAAATGAACATAGTCGTAGTAGTGCATTCCTTATCCCTGTAGGTAGAAGTCCTCTTAATGCAACGGACAATAGTTGTTGCATCAAAACATGATAATCATGAGACTTAAGGTTTGATATCTTGTCTTCTTTTGCAAAACATTTTCCAATATTTGAGCTATATCCATCAGGCACTTTCAAGTTCTTCATTCTACTATAAAAGATCTCTTTTCCTTGATCGGATAAGGTGCACGGTGCGGTTGGGAGCAATACTTTATTTCCAATGTCTATAGGATGCAATTTTTTTCTAATGCCCATTGCATCTAGATCTTGGCGTGAATTGAGGCCATCTTTTGATTTTCCTTTGATATCAAGCAATGTACCAATAATACTTTCACCAATATTTTTCTCAATATGCATCACATCTAGATTATGCCGCAAAGGAAGTGCCTAAAAATTGACAAAACACAAATAATTAAGTACTAAGTAGCAAACATGAATAGAAAATGAAAAGAAATGTGTTTTTAGTTAAATTTCACCTTCCAATAAGCCAAGTCAAAGAAAATGGACCTCTTCTTCCACATTTTACATCCTTTTTTCATCATAGTTTTCCTTTTCCTTTTCTTTCACCTTTCTCTTCCTTTTTTAATTTTTCCCCCAATCATTAATAATATCTTGAACATCACCAAAGATTTGAACACCAGTTTGTATTTGAGGCCTTTCACTATTTTCTATAGTTCCATCAAATAAGTTTTTCCGTTGACGATACTCATGGTTAGGTTCAAGGAATCGTCTATGACCCATGTATGCACACTTTTTACTAAATGGTAGCCATATTGAGCAGGTATTGACACCACAAACTGGACATGCTCTCTTACCTTTTACAGGGCAACCAACTAAATTTCCGTAAGCTGGAAAATCATTGATTGTCCACATAAGAATAGCATGTAATCTAAATTCACTACGACTATAAGCATCATACGCTTTCACCCCTTTATCCCACAATTTTTTCAAATCTTCAATAAGTGGTTGCAAGTATACATCAATGTCATTTCCAGGTTGTCGTGGCCCAGGAATTAACAAAGATAGCATCATATTATCTTTGTGCATACAAAGCCACGGAGGAAAGTTGTAAGCAACAAGAAACACTGGCCAACAACTATATCAACAATTCCAATCACCAAAAGGATTAAAGCCATCAGATGCAATGCCAAGCCTTAAATTTCGTGGATCGGAAGCAAAAGAATGATACATTCTATCAATCGTAGCCCACTGAGTAGAATCCAATAGATGACGCAATTTACCATCTTCACTCTCATGACTGTTATGCCATCTTAGTTGTTCTGATGTTTCTGGGGATGCAAACATTCTTTTCAGTCTTGGTATCAGTGGGAAGTATCTCAAAACCTTCATAGGTATTTTGGTTTGCTTCCCATCTTTAGTAGTCTTTTTTTTTCTAGCGAGACTTACCACACTTAGGACAGAAATCACAATTTGCAAGCTCTTTTCTAAATAAACAACAATCATTTACACATGCATGTATCTGCTTATAGCCTAAACCAAATGACTTAAGCAACTTCTTTGTTGCATATGTAGAATCAGGAAGCATGTTTTCTTTAGGCAACATATCCTTTAGAAGTTTAAGAAGCTCTGTAAAAGTCGTGTCCGATATACCATTTCGCACTTTGTGCTTGAAAAGAAGTACTGTAGCAGACAACTTTGTGTGGCTTGCACAACCGGGATACAAAGGAATTTCGGCATTCTCCATCATTTCCTCAATACCTTCCCCATGTCTTTCTTCAACATTGGCTTCTACCTCCTCATCATAGATTTGCGCATCAACATACATTCTATAAGTATCTGTCTCACTTTTATTTTGTGATGGCCGTTTTTCTCCATGAAAAATCCATATATCATAGGTTGGGTCAATTCCAAAACAAATCAAGTGTGACACCACTTCCTTTGATGTTTGCCAAATTAGATTCCTACAATCACGACATAGGCATCTAATTTTTTCGGGATTCCCTTCACTCGCAACATGCCCATATACAAAATTTTCCACAGCTTGCCTATATTCACTTGTCATTCTACAAAACAAAAAATGTATTAATACTCATTCTTAAATACTTAAAGTGTGATGCTAGGGCACCTCGTTTTCTTCTTGCTAATACCAAAATTTTATACTACATGCTTCCTAACACCAAACTCATTCATAAATACTTATATTTGTTTATAATGGTATTAGGAAGTATGTAAAATTTATTGTACTTATTATTTTTATTCGTGGTATTAGTAAGAGGAAAATGATGTGCCCTTAGCATCACACTACTTATAACTATGGAAGTAATAGCCAAAATGATGAAACCTTGGTAGATTGACCCATGCTTTGTCCATCTTGGTAAAACAACGCCTCTAATTTTCGGACTACTATAAAGAATTATGCTCAACAGTATTGTACTACTTGGTTATACGCACCCATCTTGGTAGATTACCCCTCTTATGTAACAAATATTAACTTAGTTTTTATATCTCAAATGATCATATATGGTTCAACAGTTCATCACATACTAGAGGTAACTCCATGTCAACCAACCCATTGACCTACTGGAAAGTGTACGCAACGTACATCACATACTAGAGATAACTCCATGGCAACCAACCCATTGATCACCCTATCTCCACCTAGATGACCAGCTCTAAGGGAACTAAACCAAAACTGCTCCGCCAGATCAGCATACAAACCAACACACTGCCTATCTAATATATTTATTATTTATTTTGTTTATCAATTTTAGCTTTTTATATATGAGCAGGAACTGGAGCCAGTATCAAACAAATAAAAAGTGTGATGATGACGTTGTTAAATTAGGCAATCAAAATACAATAATTCAGAGAAATAATGAAGCAAGATACTGGTCAGAACGAAGATCCGGTTTCAGAAATAATGAAGCAAAATATTCTGAGAAGAAAGAAGAAAAATATCGATTTAGGTATACGTTGAAACCTTGGATGAAATAGCTAGGTTGCAAAAGCACGGCAGAGGAGTCTATTTACGGTTATGTTTAGAACCTCCTCATTAATATGCAAACTATATGATAATTAATTCATTATTAATACAAAAGATTATAACAAGAATATTTATTTAATAGCATGAGCAGTTTCTATAGGAAGGGGCATCAGTTGAAATTTTGCACTAGGCATTATAAAACTCAGAACCAACTCTGATCAACAGCATTGTTGTGGTTCAGGCCTGATATGTAGGGGACAAAACTAAGCACATACATGACTTCTGGTTTCTAAATACACAAGGTAACAAATGCTCAGATTTTTTCTTTTCAGCTTATACTAATATTTCAGAATGCCAATATATCAACCCATATACACACACACACACACACACACACACACACACACACACATATATATATATATATATATATATATACATATATACATAACTCAGCAAATGTCAAAGTGTACTCATTAATATAGGTAGGATGTCAATATGGGCAAGACAGCAAACCACCGATGTACCAAACTTTAGAAGTTAGCAGGAAGGTTATGGAAAGGAATTTAATCAGAAGTTCCAGCACCAAAATAACCTTTGTGGAACCAAAAATTCTTTCATTTTTTTTGGGTGGCATATCACATAACTTCCTAAGTAGCCACTTATGTTTGGATCTGGGGGGATTTCGGTCCTTAAATGGGGTACAGTAAACAAAAATGTGGGGGTTTGATGCAATGAAGTTGTAATAAGTATCTACGCAGCTTTTAAATCGAATATCACTACAAGAAAAACCGAGATTAGCGACAGATTTTTAGCAACGGAAAATTCCGTCGCTAATTAGCGGCAGATTTCCGTGGGCTTTGTAAGAGTAAATATTTTAGATTATATATGTCATCTTATTATAAATTATTACCGTCGAATACTAATTCTGTCGCTAAATCAATGAAAATTGCAGCTCTTTACCGTCATATAATATTTGACGCTAAATTCCGTTGCTAATAGAGTCGGATTACCGTCGACATAATTTTGAAGCTATTTTCCTGCAGTTTCCTAGAGATTTGAAACGAACTTTTATATTTACTATCTATAAAATGTTTTAAATTTTTGTTATTACTTAGTAATTAATTAGTAAATTAAAATTTTAAATAATTAATGTTAATAATACATTAGTAATTAATAATAAATAATAACTATTAGAAGTAAATAAAATTCAATAGTAATGATGATTAATTTTTTTTGAAAATTAATGCTGATTAATTATTAATTACTATATGATATAAATAAGAGGTAATAATAATTAATAAAATATATTGTTTGCTCAAAGAAGAGCCGTTACGAATTGGATTTTTTATGGTAGATTGCTTTTGCATGCTAAATCTGTTTATCTCTTCCTTTCCTATTTATTATGTCAGAGACTCATTTTACAATATATATTTTTTGTTCATTATGTCAGAGACTCATTTTATTTTATTTTGAACGCAAACAAACCATACGTAAAAGAGTTGTACACTCCTGCAACAAACTGATCGGAGGTATTTGCCTCTTCTTTGAGCAAACAACGAGTGAATTGAACATGCTACTTAAATTAGTGTAGTTATAGATGCATTATTTTTTTTGTAGTTTTAATACTTTTAAACATTGAATATGCTAAAAAAATTGAAAAGAAAAAAATGTTGATGTTTAATAATAAATATAAATTTTAAATAATTAACGTTAATAATTTATTAATAATAAATAATTACAATTAAAAGTAAATAATATTCAATAGTTAGTATTGATTAATTATTAATCGCTATAAAATATAAATAAGAGGTAATAACACTTAATAAAATAGATTAATATATAATTAATAATCACAAAAATAAATAATTACTATTAATAGTAAATAATGTTCAATAGCTAGTATTGATTAATTGATAATTATTAAATAATTAAGAGGTCACAATTATTAATTAATAATATAGATTAATAATTAATCTTTAATAATCAACGATTAACAAGTAATTTTTAATGATTAAGAAGTATGTGGTTATCCATAAAACTGGTGTTTTACCCATGCATTGCACACAATAATATAATAAAATATAGATTTTAAAATTTGTACTTGATATAAACAAATATATATTCGTTTTAAGTGGCAAAATTTTTGTCGTTAACCTATCCTTTTCCGCCTTCAAGTTGAAATTCTCTGTAACGACCCGTATTCTACACATCATAGGATTGTAGAATATTTATTCTTTCCCGTATGAAGTTGTATGGTCATGTAACTTTGGGAAACATCTGTTAGAGTCATTTCCCATGTTCATGATTTTCGTCGATTTTTAAATGACCACTTTGCCCTTAGTTAGTACTGTTTTGGCCATAACTTTTGAATGGAAAGGAATTTTGACCTGAAACCACTTCCATTAGATTCGTTTGATGGTTTACCTTTCCGTAGAGTGGTCATAATAGCCAAACGGACTTACCGTTTGGGAGATATGGCTGAAATAAGGTTTGGAGGGTGAAAAACTGCTTAACCGGGCCAAATCGGGTGATTAGTGAGTAGGCCCATAACTCATTTCGGGATTAAGGTTATGGGGAGGCTGAAATGAGATAGAGCATCATTGCATTTCAGTTTTCTATCCTCCACTTATCACCAAGGAACCCTAAAAATGGCCTCTAACCTCTAAATCACCTCCAAATCATCTTTTGATCAAGGATTAAGCTTAGCAACATCTAATCAAGGGAGATCTACACCAAATTAGCATTGGAGCTACTGTATAGGGTTGGGATTTGCATCAAATCAGAGATTTATTTCAGATCTTAGTTTATTTGTGGCTAAGGTGAGTGATTTGCATAGTTTTGCACTAATTATGGCTAATTACGGTTGATTAGTGTTAATTAGCGAATTTAAACATGATAAAATTCGGGAAAAATATTCATAAATTCCTAAATGATGTTTTAGACCTCTGATATTAATTTGGGTTAATTTGGTTAAGTTTTGCTAATCGTATCATTAGTTTCACCTAAACATGCTTAAGGGGAAATATGGGGTTTTGGGTATGTTTGATCCATTTTAACCTATCATGTTGATGTTTTGATGTTTGTGGTTGATTATGCATGTTGCTATGACTGTATGAAATGCTTTGTGATTGATTTCAATAGTTAGAATGGTCGAAAACGTCGTCGAATGGCGTAAACACTTGCTGGAACAGTTTCAGAAAACAGTGCAGGGTTCGGATCGGATAAGATATGGGGCTCGGATCGGATATGTTGAACTGAGCAATGGAATTCGATCGGATCAGAACCCAGCACTTGGGAAAAATGGCAAAAAGGAAGGCCACGCTAACTGAACTGGGATCGGATCGGATTAGGGAGGACGGATCGGATCGGAGGCATGAGGATGGATCGGATAGGAGCATGTGAAGGACGAGGAGACGGATCGGAACGGAGGCACGAGCTGGAGGGGAGATGACACCCGACCCGACCCGAGGAGAAACGCCCGACCCGAACCGATGGAGTGGCACCCGACCCGAACCGCACCAGAAGAAGACCCGACCCGAACAGATGGAGGATACCCGACCCGAACCGATGGCTTGAGAAGGAACCCGACCCGACCCAGTATTGACCAATAACCCGAGATGCAAAGGTAGTCCAATATGGGAAGTTAGAGCTCAGGATCCAGTTGGGAACCGATGAGTTCACTTCATGGTTGGACTTTGCTGCGGGACGTGTGCTAAGGAGTTGTCGACGTTCATAACTTCGATTCACCACTAAGAATGAATGATGGGCTACTTATCAGTGCAGTAGGGTCATTATGACCTGAGGGGCAAGGTGATGGTAGTAAGACTACGTTATCAGTGCAGTAGGGTCAATATGACCTGAGGGGCAAGGTGATGCGTAGTAAGACTATGAGCCAGCGCAGATGGGGTGAATAACTCCATGGGGCAAGTGGACATAGTAAGGATTGGTAAGGCTATGAGCCAGTGCAGTGGGGTTCTTGTGACTCCATGGGGCAAAGTAGACATAGCAAAGGATTAGTGGCTACGTTATCAGTACAGTGAAGCCATTTATGACTTCATGGGGCAGAGTGATCGTAGCAAGGTATGTTGGGTGATCGAAGTGGTGAATATCGTATGCTTTACGCACTGAGTGAGAGATGTGAGGATGGATGCTATGTTTGATTGTTTGCCATCCCTATGACATGCACACCTTCCCCACCTCCGTATCTTTACACCGTTTGATATGGTATCTTAGAGTGTTGTACAGTATGTAGTGCTAACTCTTTGGTTGCAGGTCTAGGTTCAGGTATGTTTTAGTCTACCT
Organism: Allium sativum; assembly: GCA_030737875.1. Classification (NCBI taxonomy): domain Eukaryota; kingdom Viridiplantae; phylum Streptophyta; class Magnoliopsida; order Asparagales; family Amaryllidaceae; genus Allium; species Allium sativum. Next base: position 493,266,972 of record CM060918.1, on the reverse strand, counting down.
GTTATTGTTCTCTTTAGATGCTTATCGCTCATACCAGGCTTTATTTCTGACCCAGAGTTTTATGTCTCCTCTTATTACTCTGGGTGCTCACACGAGCAGACTAGAGACAGGTTAGCTGGTGATGCGCGAGTAGCTGATTCCGAGGCGGGCAGGAGGCTTCCACGTATGATATATATATACACATTCTCCCTGTGTCATTGGTGGTTGCTACTTGGGCATTAGTAGTGTACCTCCTTTATCTTACTTTTGCTTTGAGACAGTTTGAAAGTTGTAATAAGCTGTATTTTGGATTTCCGCTGCTATGATGTTTAATTCTGATTTTCAGCTTATGCACTATCTCTCCTTTTTATGTCAAGTATGTTATTATTATATTTTGTTCTATGCGCTGTGAGACATTCTACAGGTTCTTTGTATGTTCATTTCCTTCTTCCCTTTCCTTCTGACGACCCGTTCCGTGCTAACTGGACATGTGTACATCGCACTTTTGGAGTAAATGTCGGTTGGTGCGGGGCGGGCCGTCACACTTGGTATCAGAGCTCTAGGTTGCGTAGTTAACCTAGGGAAAGACACTAGGGAGAGTTAGTACGTATATGAGAGTGCGTATTTGTGATTATTTTGGTTTTCAAAACTATATATATATACTATTAGTAGTATAAGAATGAAGTCGCACAACACTAGCACCACTTTGGGGTCGTTAATCGTTTCCCTTTTTCAGATTGACGATGAGCCGAGATACGAGGGGTGCTGGTAGAGGGACCAACCAAGGGAATGCCGCTGACGTGAGGGCAATGTTTACTAACCTCATGAGAGACATGCTTAGAGAAGTGCAAGGGGTAGTTCCTAATCCCGGAGTTGGTATTGGCCCAGTAGTGCAGGCGCCTAGGGTCGATTTTGCCAAGTTGTGCAAGGATTACACTAATCTTGGTGGAAAGCCGTTCCATGGAACGGAGTCGGCCACAGATGTTCAGGATTGGATGGATAGCTGTGATCGTATCTTTGATGACTTGGGTCTTGAGGATGCGATGAAGAGAAGGCTAGCGTCTTGTCAGCTGCAAGGGCGAGCGATGAATTGGTGGAATGCCATTAGAACAGCTACTCCAGAGGACCGGGTTACTTGGGTTCAGTTCAAGGCTCGCTTTAGCGAGAAGTTTATTCCAGCTGCCCAGAAGTCAGTATTGTTCAAGAGGTTCTTGGAACTCAAGCAGAATGGGAGGGCAGTTTCTGATTATATTGCTCAGTTCGACACTTTGTCGAAGTATGGACTGTCTCTTATCGACAATCCTGAGAAAAAGAATGAGAAGTTCATTACTGGCTTGGATGGATACTTGGGGGGAAAGACTTATTAATCACATCGATGAGACTTTTGAATCGATCGTGGGGAAAGCTTTGAGATCAGAGAGTCTTTACCCTAAGTCAAAGACTGAGGCTGCATCTGCAGAAGGGCCAAAGCCGCAAGCAGGCGGTGGAGGCAAGAATAACTCTCATAATAAGAGGAAGCAAGACCAATCTAAGGGTGGCCAGAAAAAGAGTAAGAAGGATGTTGAGTGCTTCAGCTGTGGTAAGAAGGGCCATTATGCTAAAGAATGTCGGGCCAAGCCAGCGGAAAGGAAGTGCTACAACTGTGGTCAAGTGGGACATCAGAAGGATAAGTGTCTGCAACCTCTTAAGGAGAAGCAGATTGTGAAAGCATATGCTATTGATGCTGTTCCTTCTTCGTCGAATGCCCCAACTGCGGCGGAGAAAGGAAAAAATGTTGTTATTCAAGTATGCTTTCTATTTATGATGTACCAGTTCGAGTTTTGTTTGATACTGGGGCTTCCCGTTCCTTCATATCTAGTGACCTGGTAGATAGGTTGGGACTGGAACCCGAGATAGTCGATAGACCATTGGTTGTGACGAACCCGATTGGTGGTTCGACTAGCCTTAGTATGATTTGCAGGAATTTGGTCTTATCGAGTCATGGATGTATGTTTGTATGTGATTGCTTTGTTTTGGGCTTTACTGGGTATGGCATTATATTGGGAGTCGATTGGCTCCAAAGATACGGGGTGGTGGTAGACTGTGAGGGCTTTTTGGTGACAGTGAGGGCGGATGATGGGCGGAGGGTAGTGTTTGGTAGTCTACCTAGTGATGGGGTTATGGCTAGTTTTGTAAATTCCCTCGACATCCTGCAGGATGAGTTGTCAGATGTGCCCGTGGTTGGCCAGTATCCGGACGTCTTCGAGGAGGTGACCGGGCTCCCACCACACCGAGAGATTGAGTTCCGTATTGATTTAGTGAAAGATGCCAGACCTATAGTGATGCCACTTCGTCGTATGGCACCAAGGGAGCAGCGAGAGCTCGGGGTGCAAGTCAACAATCTTTTGAAGAAGGGATTTATTAGAAGGAGTGTCTCCGAGTGGGGAGCATCAGTTGTGTTTGCCACTAAGGCAGATGGTTCCCTTTGTTTGTGTGTGGACTATCGCGAGTTGAATAAGGTGACGAGGAAGAATAAGTATCCTCTACCGCGGATAGATGATTTGTTTGATCAACTGGAAGGAGCAAGAGTGTTCTCCCAGTTGGACCTCGCGACAGGATTTCATCAGCTTAGAGTAGCAGATGAGAGTGTTCCGAAAACGGCATTTAGGACGCCGTCTGGATTTTATGAGTGGTTGGTCATGCCATTTGGGTTGACCAATGCACCAGCCTATTTTGTGGATCTTATGAATCGAGTGTTCAGAAATCAGTTGAATAAGTTTGTTCTTGTGTTCGTGGATGATATCCTTGTTTATTCATGGACAGAGGAGGAGCACAAGGGACACTTGAGGATAGTGATGGAGGTGTTGAGGAAACACCAATTGAAAGCGAAATTCTCTAAGTGTCATTTCTGGAGAAGGGAAGTAAGATTCTTGGGTCATGTTGTTTCAGAGAGTGGTATTGCCGTGGACCCTGCGAAGGTGGCTACGGTACAGGATTGGCCTACGCCCAAGAATGCAACAGATGTAAGAAGTTTCTTGGGATTAGCTGGATATTATCGTAAGTTTATCCAGGACTTCTCCAAGATAGCAGCACCGTTGACTCAGTTGACTAAGAAGAATCAGTCCTTCGTCTGGGACGAAGTGTGTGGGGATGCCTTCAAGAGTCTAATGGAGAAGCTGACGCGTGCGCCAGTGTTAGTCATTCCTAAAGGGAATGAAGAGATGACGGTATACACGGATGCTTGTGGTACCGGACTGGGTGCAGTATTGATGCAAGAAGGTAGGGTTGTAGCTTTTGCTAGTCGACAGCTAAAGCCGCATGAGAAGAAGTATCCTACCCATGATTTGGAATTGGCAGCGATTGTATTTGCGCTGAAGATGTGGAGACACTATCTCCTGGGAGAACGATTTGAGTTGTTTACCGATCATAAATCGTTAAAGTATCTCTTCTCTCGAAAGGATCTGAATCTCCGTCAGCAGAGATGGTTAGAGTTCTTGGCTTCATATGATTTTGACATCGCATATACACCTGGGAAAGGTAATGCGATAGCCGATGCCTTGAGTAGGAGACATGCCAGTTTAGGGGCAATGTTTCTTAAATGGAAGCAACTGGAATATATCGCGGGGTTTGATTTCAGACCAAAGTGCGAATTGGATCCAGTTATGCTAGCTAGTTTGGCGATCAGACCCACTTTGATAGAGCGGATTGGTTCCAGCCAGAGGGATGATCCTAATCTATTGGAAATCATCTCCAAGTTAGAGATGGGTATCGATGAGGAGATGAATGCGTATGGGCTTGATCGAGATGGATGGCTTCGGAAGAATGGAAGACTAGTTGTGCCCAACGTGAATGGTTTGAGAGATGAAGTGCTTAGAGAGTGTCATCACTCAAAACTGACTATACATCCCGGTGGTAATAAGATGTATCGAGACATGAGACAGACTTACTACTGGGAAGGGATGAAAAGAGACGTTGGGAAGTTTATATCCAAATGCATGAATTGCCAGCTAGTTAGAGCCGAGCAAAAGAAGCCTAGTGGGTTGTTGCAACCATTAGAAATTCCCGAATGGAAATGGGAGCAAGTCTCGATGGATTTCATCGATGGTTTACCAAGGACTAGTTCGGGATATGATATCATTTGGGTAATTGTGGATCGATTGACTAAAAGCACAAGATTTATACCAGTCAAATCGACTAGAACGACAGCCAAGTTGGCAGAATTGTATATGAAGTGGGTAGTGAGATTTCATGGAGTACCCAAAAGCATCGTGAGTGACCGAGACCCGTTGTTCACTAGTGGGTTTTGGAAGAGCTTACAAGAGGCTCTAGGGTCAGGATTACATCCCAGTACCGCATATCATCCTCAGACCGACGGTCAGACGGAGAGGGTGAATCGTATATTAGAAGATCTCTTGAGAGCTTGTATATTGGATTTTGGTGGATCATGGGATGACCATTTACATCTAGTAGAGTTTGCATATAATAATAGCTACCAATCCAGTATCGGTATGGCTCCATATGAAGCTTTGTATGGAAGACCGTGCAACTCACCATCATGTTGGATAGAGACTGGCGAGAAGTTTGTGCTTGGACCAGATGTGGTGAGAGAAACTTCGGATAAGATTAAGATCATTCAGCAACGAATGAAAGCTGCCCAAGATAGGCAGAAGAGTTATGCTGATAAGAGGAGAAGAGACATGAAATTCTCCGTTGGTGACTTGGTGTTTGTCAAGATCTCTCCGTTGAAGAGCGTGATACGATTTGGCAGGAGAGGCAAATTAGCACCAAGATTTGTTGGCTCATTCCCTGTTCTTGAATTAGTCGGGAATTTGGCATATAGAGTTGGCTTACCAGAGAAGATGGCGGGAGTTCACAATGTATTTCATGTTTCCCAACTAAGGAAGTTCGTTCACGACTCAGATATGACTATTTCACCTGATCAGTTAGAGGACTTCGAAGTAGAACCCGAGGCGGTTGGGAACCGCAAGCCGATTCGTATTGTAGGGCACGATACGAAGCAACTTCGAAGGAAGGCGGTGAAGCTAGTCAAGGTTCAGTGGGGCGAGGACGAGAATGATTGTACTTGGGAGACAGAGGAGAGCATTAGGAAGGCATATCCAGAACTCTTTGCCTGGTAAGATTTACTTTGCAATTTAGTTTTCCGCATGCTAGGGTAGACTTGTTTTGCTTGTTTTGCATGTTTGATGGTTGTTTTATGATTGATAGACATGCGGGACCTTTGTGTGTGTTTTGATTAGGGAATTTCGGGGGCGAAATTTCTTAAGGAGGGGAGAGTGTAACGACCCGTATTCTACACATCATAGGATGGTAGAATATTTATTTCTTTCCTGTATGAACTTGTATGGTCATGTAACTTTGGGAAACATCTGTTAGAGGCATTTCCCATGTTCATGATTTTCGTCGATTTTTAAATGACCACTTTGCCCTTAGTTAGTACTGTTTTGGCCATAACTTTTGACTGGAAAGGAATTTTGACCTGAAAACACTTCCATTAAATTTGTTTGATGGTTTACCTTTCCGTAGAGTGGTCATAATAGCCAAACGGACTTACCGTTTGGGAGATATGGCTGAAATAAGGTTTGGAGGGTGAAAAACTGCTTAACCGGGCCAAATCGGGTGATTAGTGAGTAGGCCCATAACCCATTTCGGGATTAGGGTTATGGGGAGGCTGAAATGAGATAGAGCATCATTCCATTTCAGTTTTCTAGCCTCCACTTATCACCAAGGAACCCTAAAAATGGCCTCTAACCTCTAAATCACCTCCAAATCATCTTTTGATCAAGGATTAAGCTTAGCAACATCTAATCAAGGGAGATCTACACCAAATCAGCATTGGAGCTGCTGTTTAGGGTTGGGATTTGCATCAAATCAGAGATTTATTTCAGATCTTAGTTTATTTGTGGCTAAGGTGAGTGATTTGCATAGTTTTGCACTAATTATGGCTAATTAGGGTTGATTAGTGTTAATTAGCAAATTTAAACATGATAAAATTAGGGAAAAATATTCATAAATTCCTAAATGATGTTTTAGACCTCTGATATGAATTTGGGTTAATTTGGTTAAGTTTTGCTAATCGTATCATTAGTTTCACCTAAACATGCTTAAGGGGAAATATGGGGTTTTGGGTATGTTTGATCCATTTTAACCTATCATGTTGATGTTTTGATGTTTGTGGTTGATTATGCATGTTGCTATGACTGTATGAAATGCTTTGTGATTGATTTCAATAGTTAGAATGGTCGAAAACGTCGTCGAATGGCGTAAACACTTGCTGTAACAGTTTCAGAAAACAGTGCCTGGTTCGGATCGGATCGGATATAGGGCTCGGATCAGATATGTTGAACTGAGCAATGGAATTCGATCGGATCGGAACCCATCACTTGGGAAAAATGGCAAAAAGGAAGGTCACGCTAACTGAACTGGGATCGAATCGGATTAGGGAGGACGAATCGGATCGGAGGCATGAGGATGGATCGGATAGGAGCATGTGAAGGACGAGGAGACGGATCGGAACGGAGGCACGAGCTGGAGGGGAGATGACACCCGACCCGACCCGAGGAGAAACGCCCGACCCGAACCGATGGAGTGGCACCCGACCCGAACCGCACCAGAAGAAGACCCGACCCGAACAGATGGAGGATACCCGACCCGAACCGATGGCTTGAGAAGGAACCCGACCCAGTATTGACCAATAACCCGAGATGCAAAGGTAGTCCAATATGGGAAGTTAGAGCTCAGGATCCAGTTGGGAACCGATGAGTTCACTTCATGGTTGGACTTTGCTGCGGGACGTGTGCTAAGGAGTTGTCGACGTTCATAACTTCGATTCACCACTAAGAATGAATGATGGGCTACTTATCAGTGCAGTAGGGTCATTATGACCTGAGGGGCAAGGTGATGGTAGCAAAACTACGTTATCAGTGCAATAGGGTCAATATGACCTGAGGGGCAAGGTGATGCGTAGTAAGACTATGAGCCAGCGCAGATGGGGTGAATAACTCCATGGGGCAAGTGGACATAGTAAGGAATTGTAAGGCTATGAGCCAGTGCAGTGAGGTTCTTGTGACTCCATGGGGCAAAGTGGACATAGCAAAGGATTAGTGGCTACGTTATCAGTGCAGTGAAGCCATTTATGACTTCATGGGGCAGAGTGATCGTAGCAAGGTATGTTGGGTGATCGAAGTGGTGAATATCGTATGCTTTACGCACTGAGTGAGAGATGTGAGGATGGATGCTATGTTTGATTGTTTGCCATCCCTATGACATGCACACCTTCCCCACCTCCGTATCTTTACACCGTTTGATATGGTACCTTAGATTGTTGTACAGTATGTAGTGCTAACTCTTTGGTTGTAGGTCCAGGTTCAGGTATGTTTTAGTCTACCTGTTATTGTTCACTTTAGATGCTTATCGCTCATACCAGGCTTTATGTCTGACCCAGAGTTTTATGTCTCCTCTTATTACTCTGGGTGCTCACACGAGCAGACTAGAGACAGGTTAGCTGGTGATGCGCGAGTAGCTGATTCGGAGGCGGGCAGGAGGCTTCCACGTATGATATATATATATATATATATATATATATATATATATATATATATATATATATATATATATATACACACACACACACACACATTCTCCCTATGTCGTTGGTGGTCGCTACTTGGGCATTAGTAGTGTACCTCCTTTATCTTACTTTTGCTTTGAGACAGTTTGAAAGTTGTAATAAGTTGTATTTTGGATTTCCGCTGCTATGATGTTTAGTTCTGATTTTCAGCTTATGCACTGTCTCTCCTGTTTTATGTCAAGTATGTTATTATTATATTTTGTTTTATGCGCTGTGAGACATTCTACAGGTTCTTTGTATGTTCATTTCCTTCTTCCCTTTCCTTCTGACGACCCGTTCCGTGCTAACTGGACATGTGTACAGCGCACTTTTGGAGTAAATGTCGGTTGGTGCGGGGCGGGCCGTCACACTTGGTATCAGAGCTCTAGGTTGCGTAGTTAACCTAGGGAAGGACACTAGGGAGAGTTAGTACGTATATGAGAGTGCGTATTTGTGATTATTTTGGTTTTCAAAAGCTATATATATACTATTAGTAGTATAAGAATGAAGTCGCACTACACTAGCACCACTATGGGGTCGTTAATCGTTTACCTTTTCAGATTGACGATGAGCCGAGATACGAGGGGTGCTGGTAGAGGGACCAACCAAGGGAATGCCGCTGACATGAGGGCAATGTTTACTAACCTTATGAGAGACATGCTTAGAGAAGTGCAAGGGGCAGTTCCCAATCCCGGAGTTGGTATTGGCTCAGTAGTGCAGGCGCCTAGGGTCGATTTTGCCAAGTTGTGCAAGGATTACACTAATCTTGGTGGAAAGCCGTTCCATGGAACGGAGTCGGCCACAGATGTTCAGGATTGGATGGATAGCTGTGATCGTATCTTTGATGACTTGGGTCTTGAGGATGCGATGAAGAGAAGGCTAGCATCTCGTCAGCTGCAAGGGCGAGCGATGAATTGGTGGAATGCCATTAGAACAGCTACTCCAGAGGACCAGGTTACTTGGGTTCAGTTCAAGGCTCGCTTTAGCGAGAAGTTTATTCCAGCTGCCCAGAAGTCAGTATTGTTCAAGAGGTTCTTGGATCTCAAGCAGAATGGGAGGGCAGTTTCTGATTATGTTGCTGAGTTCGACACTTTGTCGAAGTATGGACTGTCTCTTATCGACACTCTTGAGAAGAAGAATGAGAAGTTCATTACTGGCTTGGATGGATACTTGGGGGAAAGGCATATTAATCACATCGATGAGACTTTTGAATCGATCGTGGGGAAAGCTTTGAGATCAGAGAGTCTTTACCCTAAGTCAAAGACTGAGGCTGCATCTGCAGAAGGGCCAAAGCCGCAAGCAGGCGGTGGAGGCAAGAATAACTCTCAGAATAAGAGGAAGCAGGACCAATCTAAGGGTGGCCAGAAAAAGAGTAAGAATGATGTTGAGTGCTTCAGCTGTGGTAAGAAGGGCCATTATGCTAAAGAATGTCGGGCCAAGCCAGCGGAAAGGAAGTGCTACAACTGTGGTCAAGTGGGACATCAGAAGGATAAGTGTCTGCAACCTCTTAAGGAGAAGCAGATTGTGAAAGCATATGCTATTGATGTTGTTCCTTCTTCGTCGAATAACTGCGGCGGAGAAAGGAAAGAATGTTGTTATTCAAGGTATGCTTTCTATTTATGATGTACCAGTTCGAGTTTTGTTTGATACTGGGGCTTCCCGTTCCTTCATATCTAGTGACCTGGTAGATAGGTTGGGACTGGAACCCGAGATAGTCGATAGACCATTGGTTGTGACGAACCCGATTGGTGGTTCGACTAGCCTTAGTATGATTTGCAGGAATTTGGTCTTATCGAGTCATGGATGTATGTTTGTATGTGATTGCTTTGTTTTGGGCTTTACTGGGTATGGCATTATATTGGGAGTCGATTGGCTCCAAAGATACGGGGTGGTGGTAGACTGTGAGGGCTTTTTGGTGACAGTGAGGGCGGATGATGGGCGGAGGGTAGTGTTTGGTAGTCTACCTAGTGATGGGGTTATGGCTAGTTTTGTAAATTCCCTCGACATCCCGCAGGATGAGTTGTCAGATGTGCCCGTGGTTGGCCAGTATCCGGACGTCTTCGAGGAGGTGACCGGGCTCCCACCACACCGAGAGATTGAGTTCCGTATTGATTTAGTGAAAGATGCCAGACCTATAGTGATGCCACTTCGTCGTATGGCACCAAGGGAGCAGCGAGAGCTCGGGGTGCAAGTAAGCAATCTTTTGAAGAAGGGATTTATTAGAAGGAGTGTCTCCGAGTGGGGAGCACCAGTTGTGTTTGCCACTAAGGCAGATGGTTCCCTTCGTTTGTGTGTGGACTATCGTGAGTTGAATAAGGTGATGAGGAAGAATAAGTATCCTCTACCGCGGATTGATGATTTGTTTGATCAACTGGAAGGAGCAAGAGTGTTCTCCCAGTTGGACCTCGCGACAGGATTTCATCAGCTTAGAGTAGCAGATGAGAGTGTTCCGAAAACGGCATTTAGGACGCCGTCTGGATTTTATGAGTGGTTGGTCATGCCATTTGGGTTGACCAATGCACCAGCCTATTTTGTGGATCTTATGAATCGATTGTTCAGAGATCAGTTGAATAAGTTTGTTCTTGTGTTCGTGGATGATATCCTTGTTTATTCAAGGACAGAGGAGGAGCACAAGGGACACTTGAGGATAGTGATGGAGGTGTTGAGGAAACACCAATTGAAAGCGAAATTCTCTAAGTGTCATTTTTGGAGAAGGGAAGTAAGATTCTTGGGTCATGTTGTTTCAGAGAGTGGTATTGCCGTGGACCCTGCGAAGGTGGCTACGGTACAGGATTGGCCTACGCCCAAGAATGCAACAGATGTAAGAAGTTTCTTGGGATTAGCTGGATATTATCGTAAGTTTATCCAAGACTTCTCCAAGATAGCAGCACCGTTGACTCAGTTGACTAAGAAGAATCAGTCCTTCGTCTGGGACGAAGTGTGTGGGGATGCCTTCAAGAGTCTAAAGGAGAAGATGACGCATGCGCCAGTGTTAGTCATTCCTAAAGGGAATGAAGAGATGACGGTATACACGGATGCTTGTGGTACCGGACTGGGTGCAGTATTGATGCAAGAAGGTAGGGTTGTAGCTTTTGCTAGTCGACAGCTACAGCCGCATGAGAAGAAGTATCCTACCCATGATTTGGAATTGGCAGCGATTGTATTTGCGCTGAAGATGTGGAGACACTATCTCCTGGGAGAACGATTTGAGTTGTTTACCGATCATAAATCGTTAAAGTATCTCTTCTCTCAAAAGGATCTGAATCTCCGTCAGCAGAGATGGTTAGAGTTCTTTGCTTCATATGATTTTGACATCGCATATACACCTGGGAAAGGTAATGCGGTAGCCGATGCCTTGAGTAGGAGACATGCCAGTTTAGGGGCAATGTTTCTTAAATGGAAGCAACTGGAATATATCGCGGGGTTTGATTTCAGACCAAAGTGCGAATTGGATCCAGTTATGCTAGCTAGTTTGGCGATCAGACCCACTTTGATAGAGCGGATTGGTTCCAGCCAGAGGGATGATCCTAATCTGTTGGAAATCATCTCCAAGTTAGAGATGGGTATCGATGAGGAGATGAATGCGTATGGGCTTGATCGAGATGGATGGCTTCGGAAGAATGGAAGACTAGTTGTGCCCAACGTGAATGGTTTGAGAGATGAAGTGCTTAGAGAGTGTCATCACTCAAAACTGACTATACATCCCGGTGGTAATAAGATGTATCGAGACATGAGACAGACTTACTACTGGGAAGGGATGAAAAGAGACGTTGGGAAGTTTATATCCAAATGCATGAATTGCCAGCTAGTTAAAGCCGAGCAAAAGAAGCATAGTGGGTTGTTGCAACCATTAGAAATTCCCGAATGGAAATGGGAGCAAGTCTCGATGGATTTCATCGATGGTTTACCAAGGACTAGATCGGGATATGATAGCATTTGGGTAATTGTGGATCGATTGACTAAAAGTACAAGATTTATACCAGTCAAATCGACCAGAACGGCAACCAAGTTGGCAGAATTGTATATGAAGTGGGTAGTGAGATTTCATGGAGTACCCAAAAGCATCGTGAGTGACCGAGACCCGTTGTTCACTAGTGGGTTTTGGAAGAGCTTACAAGAGGCTCTAGGGTCAGGATTACATCTCAGTACCGCATATCATCCTCAGATCGACGGTCAGACGGAGAGGGTGAATCGTATATTAGAAGATCTCTTGAGAGCTTGTATATTGGATTTTGGTGGATCATGGGATGACCATTTACATCTAGTAGAGTTTGCATATAATAATAGCTACCAATCCAGTATCGGTATGGCTCCATATGAAGCTTTGTATGGAAGACCGTGCAACTCACCATCATGTTGGATAGAGACTGGCGAGAAGTTTGTGCTTGGACCAGATGTGGTGAGAGAAACTTCAGATAAGATTAAGATCATTCAGCAACGAATGAAAGCTGCCCAAGATAGGCAGAAGAGTTATGCTGATAAGAGGAGAAGAGACTTGAAATTCTCCGTTGGTGACTTGGTGTTTGTCAAGATCTCTCCGTTGAAGAGCGTGATACGATTTGGCAGGAGAGGCAAATTAGCACCAAGATTTGTTGGCCCATTCCCTGTTCTTGAATTAGTCGGGAATTTGGCATATAGAGTTGGCTTACCAGAGAAGACGGTGGGAGTTCACAATGTATTTCATGTTTCCCAACTAAGGAAGTTCATTCACGACTCAGATATGACTATTTCACCTGATCAGTTAGAGGACTTCGAAGTAGAACCCGAGCCGGTTGGGAACCGCAAGCCGATTCGTATTGTGGGGCACGATACGAAGCAACTTCGAAGGAAGGCGGTGAAGCTAGTCAAGGTTCAGTGGGGCGAGGACGAGAATGATTGTACTTGGGAGACAGAGGAGAGCATTAGGAAGGCATATCCAGAACTCTTTGCCTGGTAAGATTTACTTTGCAATTTAGTTTTCCGAATGCTAGGGTAGACTTGTTTTGCTTGTTTTGCATGTTTGATGGTTGTTTTATGATTGATAGGCATGCGGGACCTTTGTGTGTGTTTTGATTAGGGAATTTCGGGGGCGAAATTTCTTAAGGGGGGGAGAGTGTAACGACCCGTATTCTACACATCATAGGATTGTAGAATATTTATTTCTTTCCCGAATGAAGTTGTATGGTCATGTAACTTTGGGAAACATCTGTTAGAGTCATTTCCCATGTTCATGATTTTCGTCGATTTTTAAATGACCACTTTGCCCTTAGTTAGTACTGTTTTGGGCATAACTTTTGACTGGAAAGGAATTTTGACCTGAAACCACTTCCATTAGATTCGTTTGATGGTTTACCTTTCCGTAGAGTGGTCATAATAGCCAAACGGACTTACCGTTTGGGAGATATGGCTGAAATAAGGTTTGGAGGGTGAAAAACTGCTTAACCGGGCCAAATCGGGTGATTAGTGAGTATGCCCATAACCCATTTCGGGATTAGGGTTATGGGGAGGCTGAAATGAGATAGAGCATCATTCCATTTCAGTTTTCTAGCCTCCACTTATCACCAAGAAACCTAAAAATGGCCTCTAACCTCTAAATCACATTCAAATCATCTTTTGATCAAGGATTAAGCTTAGCAACATCTAATCAAGGGAGATCTACACCAAATCAGCATTGGAGCTGCTGTTTAGGGTTGGGATTTGCATCAAATCAGATATTTATTTCAGATCTTAGTTTATTTGTGGCTATGGTGAGTGATTTGCATAGTTTTGCACTAATTATGGCTAATTAGGGTTGATTAGTGTTAATTAGCGAATTTAAACATGATAAAATTCGGGAAAAATATTCATAAATTCCTAAATGATGTTTTAGATCTCTAATATGAATTTGGGTTAATTTGGTTAAGTTTTGCTAATCGTATCATTAGTTTCACCTAAACATGCTTAAGGGGAAATATGGGGATTTGGGTATGTTTGATCCATTTTAACCTATCATGTTGATGTTTTGATGTTTGTGGTTGTATATGCATGTTGCTATGACTGTATGAAATGCTTTGTGATTGATTTCAATAGTTAGAATGGTCGAAAACGTCGTCGAATGGCGTAAACACTTGCTGGAACAGTTTCAGAAAACAGTGCAGGGTTCGGATCGGATCGGATATGGGGCTCGGATCGGATATGTTGAACTGAGCAATGGAATTCGATCGGATCGGAACCCAGCACTTGGGAAAAATGGCAAAAAGAAAGGCCACGCTAACTGAACTGGGATCGGATCGGATTAGCGAGGACGGATCGGATCGGAGGTATGAGGATGGATCGGATAGGAGCATGTGAAGGACGAGGAGACGGATCGGAACGGAGGCACGAGCTGGAGGGGAGATGACACCCGACCCGACCCGAGGAGAAACGCCCGACCCGAACCGATGGAGTGGCACCCGACCCGAACCGCACCAGAAGAAGACCCGACCCGAACAGATGGAGGATACCCGACCCGAACCGATGGCTTGAGAAGGAACCCGACCCGACCCAGTATTGACCAATAACCCGAGATGCAAAGGTAGTCCAATATGGGAAGTTAGAGCTCAGGATCCAGTTGGGAACCGATGAGTTCACTTCATGGTTGGACTTTGCTGCGGGACGTGTGCTAAGGAGTTGTCGACGTTCATAACTTCGATTCACCACTAAGAATGAATGATGGGCTACTTATCAGTGCAGTAGGGTCATTATGACCTGAGGGGCAAGGTGATGGTAGCAAGACTACGTTATCAGTGCAGTAGGGTCAATATGACCTGAGGGGCAAGGTGATGCGTAGTAAGACTATGAGCCAGCGCAGATGGGGTGAATAACTCCATGGGGCAAGTGGACATAGTAAGGATTGGTAAGGCTATGAGGCAGTGCAGTGGGGTTCTTGTGACTCCATGGGGCAAAGTAGACATAGCAAAGGATTAGTGGCTACGTTATCAGTGCAGTGAAGCCATTTATGACTTCATGGGGCAGAGTGATCGTAGCAAGGTATGTTGGGTGATCGAAGTGGTGAATATCGTATGCTTTACGCACTGAGTGAGAGATGTGAGGATGGATGCTATGTTTGATTGTTTGTCATCCCTATGACATGCACACCTTCCCCACCTCTGTATCTTTACACCGTTTGATATGGTACCTTAGAGTGTTGTACAGTATGTAGTGCTAACTCTTTGGTTGCAGGTCCAGGTTCAGGTATGTTTTAGTCTACCTGTTATTGTTCACTTTAGATGCTTATCGCTCATACCAGGCTTTATGTCTGACCCAGAGTTTTATGTCTCCTCTTATTACTCTGGGTGCTCACACGAGCAGACTAGAGACAGGTTAGCTGGTGATGCGCGAGTAGCTGATTCGGAGGCGGGCAGGAGGCTTCCGCGTATGATATATATATACACATTCTCCCTGTGTCGTTGGTGGTCGCTACTTGGGCGTTAGTAGTGTACCTCCTTTATCTTACTTTTGCTTTGAGACAGTTTGAAAGTTGTAATAAGCTGTATTTTGGATTTCCGCTGCTATGATGTTTAGTTCTGATTTTCAGCTTATGCACTGTCTCTCCTGTTTTATGTCAAGTATGTTATTATTATATTTTGTTCTATGCGCTGTGAGACATTCTACAGGTTCTTTGTATGTTCATTTCCTTCTTCCCTTTCCTTCTGACGACCCGTTCCGTGCTAACTGGACATGTGTACAGCGCACTTTTGGAGTAAATGTCGGTTGGTGTGGGGCGGGCCGTCGCATTCTCTACGTTCCCTCCAAACCAAATTTGTTGCCGCCTCCAGCTACATATTACAATACAAAACGGTTTAAACCCGTTGAAATGAATATTACCGCACCCGTTAGAAAACCCTAGATCCACTGGCACTAAGAAAACAATCCAACAGGCCTCGGCCGCCTTCAAATTTCAAAACAAAATAAAAATCCTACCGCAGCCATTCGTTTCTCGTTCGAAAAGGGGAAAACCCTAAATCTATGAAGTTCAAAGCCACGGCCTTCCACCAGTAAGATCGCGGCCTCCCCAGTCAATCGCGGCCTCGAGAAATCCGCCACCACTCCTCCTCGATTTTCGCCTCGTAGTAAGTCACGTTTTCGGATTTCCGTTCCCTGAAGTACTTTCTGAAATTAAGTTGATGTGTTCATATATGTTTCTAGTAATGTTACCTATGAATTATACAGAAATTAGTTGCTTCGAATTAAAATCTATTTCAAATTTTAAAACTTAATATATAGAGTTATAGTTTTAAAAGGTTTTTAACTTAATATATAGAGTTATCTGATTTTAAATTTCCGATATAATCTTGGAGTACTTACTTTATGCTGCAGGGAAATTTTCTTCCTTTTTAAGCTGGATATGTTTGATAATTTACTACTTAACCTTGTTATTTATTGATTTTGGGATAATATTTTGTCCAGTAACCTGGAAAATTCATAGTATAAAACAAAGAAATCCTGAAATAGTAAAAAGTGACATATCCTCTTCTTATTTGCTGTGAAGCATGGAAATAGACACTAAGCTGCTGCAGTAGTAGGTATCATATTTGGGCTGCTTTAGTTGTTTATTTCCTCTGGTTTCAGCCGAAATTTCAGAAGCTAAAAACCGATGTAAAAACTGACTTCTTGATAATTGTAATTGAGAACAAAGCATCGTAGATTCACCCAGACCAAAATTAGAAGTCAAAAAGTCATCAACTTAAGTCTTAAACAACCAAATATGTAAAAATTACAACTCATTTATACGTATAGTTTAAAATTTTCCAAGTCTCTAGTGCGCATGCCACGTATCAGTATGTCCCATTAAGGATCGCAATGCTGCCAAAATGAATTTGACAAGTTTCCCTTTTTTATCAATATAATTAGTTAAGTATTTCTTGTTGTTTATGATTTTCTTGCATTGTCATCTTAACGAGCAATTTTCGGCACTAACAGTTGGGTCTTCTGTTATGAGATCAATCCTCATGCCTGAGAATAGATCTTTTCTCCTTTAGAAGAATAGTTAAGGTAGAAAACGAGGTTGATGTATTACATGACATATTTTGATTATTACTTACCTGATATGCCTCTGTTTTCTCATATAATTTATTTAAACTCTAATTATGATATATTCTATTGGGTGAAGATTGTAGGAAAGTCGCTTAGAATTTGTGAAATAACAAGTAAAACAACAACAATTTTTTTTTTGCTTAACAAGTCAGGCATTTTAGTGTTATAGGTATTTTGCAAGACCAAACCAACTTTTGTGAGATGTGTTACTCAATACTTGTGGATTTGGTGGATTAGGTATATTGTGTTATATCTTTTAATTTACCATATTTATTTTTATACTATTTTTGGCATAGGACATTTACTTGCAGCCTTGGAAGACTTATCAAGCTATCTCAAATTAATTTTTTAAAGTCTTATTGTGTTAAATAACACTGTTTATTGTATCAGTTTTTACACTTTGACGTAATCCTCAGTGCTGCTGTTAACAAGTTTTTTGAAATTAGCGTCTTAGATGCCGAATATGTTTTGTTTCAAACTGCTACATTTGTGTGTTGAATCATGGAATGTGGCTGTTGGAAGAAGGTGGGCAGAGGTTGCCACTCTAGAGCAGATTAATGAGGCTATTGATATTGGACCAAATGGTTGTCCATTGAATTCTAATAATGGGATTACATGCATTTTTTATGTCATCTAAAAAAAAATACTGTTGTAGTGTTAGCAACTCATGCCCAGTTAGTATAGAGCTTGATTAGTTTGTTTTCTTGCTAAAGAGTTAGCTTTTAAGATGTTAATTTTGTAGCACATTTGGTTTGCATATGTGAACTTTCTGTATGAATTCGCATGTAAAAAAAAATCTCTGATTTGCTTGATGCAGGTCGAAATCCTCATCAACTGCTGGAAATTGCTGTGGTTCCTGCCTCGTGTCAAGTGAATCGGAGTTGAATGCGGTCGTTTTGAATTGTCAAATCAGAGATGTTTCTCAAATTGAGATTTGATGCGGTTAGTTTTTATCTAAATATTTAGTTTATACGTTTAATTTATGTAGCACTTTGTTTGAGGTTGAAACCGGTTTTCAATCTGGATCGAAATTTGGTTTATATGTTTGGTTATATTTCTCTCTCTCTCTCCATGTCGATAACTGCAGAAGTATGGATTGAAATCGACATTTAAACTCACCAGCTCTTTTATACTATGCATGTTTATGTAAACTTTCTACATAATGATTACAAGTCAACACTCTATATGAGTTTGCGAGAAATTAGAGTAGTTAAGTTGTGTGAAAATTTAGTCTTAAATGTGGCTGTCTGCATTTTCAAACCTAGAAATGTGCCATTAGGCTCATTTAAGTACATCGGTGGACATATGTTGCATGCATCAAAACATAACAATATGAGCGTTACCCAACGTAGTGGACGTCTGTGTGTTCTGCTTTGATTTATCCAATTTCGGTGAAGTAGTCACTCTATGTAAATGAAGTAACTCATTAATATCTTGCTTTTCTTTCTATTTCTTTTATAGTTGCAAGACTAGAACAACAACACGTTGTTTACAAAATCCCAGCGAACTTCATGCTCCAGAAGCAACTAATGAAACGTTTACTACTCAGGTATTGCTTTCTATGCAGGCTTTGTTCGACAATTCTAGAGCGTCTGAAATATTAAAGCAAGCTCCCTTTATGGTTCCGTTTACAAGAAGGGTAAATATTTTTAATGTAAGTTTTTTTTTTTGTAAGTTACCTGCACAGCACAGTATTGTATGTATATCAGTATTGTAAAGGTATAAATAGTGTAGTTTTTTCATTCAGTAACCTATGATACCTTAATGTTTTAACAGTTATTTCATTCAGTAAAAAGCAAGTCTTTGCATAAATCTAAGAAGTTTACTGCTGCTGCTCGCAGCAGCATCGATGATTTGCTGCTGTTCGCAGCAGCAAATCATCGTTGCTGCTGCGAACAGAAGCAGCAGCGGTGAATTGCTACTGCAACAACGATGAATTATCATGTCGATTCTCTAACGTTACTTGCATCTCTTACATACTCAGTACTAATAACATAAGATTTTATGATCCTACTGAAATTACCATTATATCATTTTAAGTTTCTCATTGGGTACTATTTATCAGTGGTTGGTATCTCTTTTAGTACAACACCACATTGTGATAGTCCGCTGTTACATGTTTACCTTAATTTTACTGTCTTTCAAATTTATATGCGATGAATAATGTTGCAGGTGCAAGAAGTCATGGAAGGAGGAAAGGTGAGTACAGAAGATATGTAAATGAAAGAACACTGAAACCATCGAAGAAGTTGGTAGCGTACACATGTATTAGGGGACTTAGACTTGCAGTTTGTACTTCCCATAAATGTCATTGGACAAAGCATCAATATAAACTTTAATGTATGAGTGAGAAATAGTTTGTTTGTAATTAATCCAACGAAAATTGTATGATATAATATTGGAACTATTCGATAGACAGATGGATGATTTGTGAATGCATATACATAAAAATATATAGATTTTTTTTTTTTTGTGTATTTCAAGTTCGTAAATTCAAAAAAGCTTGCACGTGACATTTTTTAATATTAATTACGTCTGCATATGCATGCTTTTATATATATATATATATATATATATATATATATATATATATATGTTTGTATGTAAATATACATACATACATATATATATATATATATAGATCAGAAGGAGAACAGATTGCCGGCAAAAGTTATATAAATAAAAATTATTTGTCGCAAATCCATTGCTATCTTGCAAGGGTTTACCGATGGATAATTATAAATAATAATTTCAGAAAAATACTTTTCCGTCGCTAAAATGTCAGTAAATAAATTAAAATTAAACTAATAAATAAAATTATATTTTTATTATATAAATAGTAAAATGACGGAAAACTGTCGGAAAACTCATGCTATATTCCGTCGCTAAATCTGACACAATTACCGTCATGGTTTTTACCGACCACCGTGTTATGCAGAAAATCCGTCGCTAAAGCCGATATAGCGACGGATTAGCAGCGGATTCTGTCGCTGCTAAATGCTGTTTTTCTTGTAGTGTATAAAGCTGCAAAGAAGGGGTGTGTCCGTTCTATTTTACACTCCAACCCTCCACTTTCTAGCATATTACAGAGAAGTGGAATTCAAATAGTGTCCACATTTATATATCAGATGTTTAGAGACAAAATTATAGTAATGTTAACATACTTCTACCTAATGGTTGATGCCACGAGTGAGTTATGAAAGAAAGTGAGTACTTTTGACATACATCCACAAAACTTGTCAATCAAAGTTAACCATGAAAGTGAATGTAAAAGATTACAGCGAGAATGCCAACACTCATACTGTCGTCCTCACAGAAAACTCATATTTACTTATTTTCTTTTTTAGTTGTTGTCATTGATTAAGCTGCAGTTTTAAACGTAATCAGGCACCAATAATAAACATTTAAAATATTGTTCATTCATCAAAATTAAAATCCTAAGCTATTATAAAGTTCAGTCATGTAGTTTTGATCACTAAATAGTTAAGATAACATTTTTTTATACAGCTGTCGGAAAATTAAAAGTTACAAAGTAACAGGAGAATTAGATAGCTAAACTAACATGCCTACGAAGTAACAGGAGAATTATCAGCGCGAGGAAAACAGTAAAATTACACGAATGCAATAGCGGAGGGAAACATTAAAATTACAATCACATGCAATTGGAACAACGAATAAAAATTTACCAGCGAGAGACCACAGGCAAGAGCGGCGATCGAGCAGCGGCGATTGAGCAGCAGCGGCCTGATTATCGAAAGGGGAATTAGGGTTTCGGTGGAATACGATGGAAAAGGAATACTATGAACCGATGGAAAAGGAAATGTAAACGGATGGAAAAGGCATACGATGGAATACGATTGAAATGCTGTGAACCGATGTCAAAAGGCACAACGTTTCAACCAGTGGGAAGAATAATTGAAACATGGAAATTGTTAAGTGTAGGGGTGTGAAATCAGTACGTTTTCAACATTATGCTTTGAATTGTGCCACATTTCAAATTAATAATTATTATTTAGTCTTAGTTATTAATTATTATATATTTGTATTTAATTTTTATTGTTTATTAAAATCTTATTTATTAATTATTATAAATGTTATATTTATTGTTAATATTTTTATGAATTATTATATAAATTAATTGCCAAATATTAAATATTACTTTGTAATTAAAATTGTCAAAAGCCGGCAGATCAAAAGCAATGCCACGGACTACTTACAACATTAAGTTTACACGCAAGTAAAAAAAAATCTATCAAAAGCGCCACAAACTATAGCGCGGTTACGTTGTTAACTGCTGAACAAACAAGTTTGCCAAAATTATATTTATTAAAACTGCTGAAATAGTTACTACCAAATCAAATATTACTTATTAATAATAGTTATTAATTAATTAACTTTTACTTATTTTCTACTTAGTTAATTATAATCGAGAGTAATACTTATTAAAAGCTTATGTTACTATTAAATTAATAAAGTAGCTAGTTAACATACATTAACTATTAAAAAATTACTACTTATTAACTATTAATTATTTAATAATAATTGACAAATATTATTGATTCCCAAATTTATTATTATTAACTATTATTATTAAATATCAATATAAATAGTTATTAAATATAGATATTATAAACATGAAGTTTGCACTAGGCATCTCTATTACAACTAGTAAATGAAAAGTTGTAACATATATGTTTATTACAATAGTGATTATCACACAGTTGTAAAAATATATTTATTACAACAGTGCGTTTTGCACAGTTGTAAAAAAGCATTTATTACAACTGTGCTTTACGCACCGTTGTAAAATTAAAGTTGTAATATGGTGTTTTTGTTGTAGTGTAATATTATAGAAATGGATATGAGAATTTTAAGGAATTGACTGTTTCTGGAAATAGAACAATTAATTTTGATTCAACAAAGAGGAAATGTAGGACATAATTTCGAATAAAGTCCAATTTCGGTAGTTTGCGTGTACATCAAAAAATGTGACACCAAATCTATTCCGATTATTAAAAAGAAAGATCTTGATACCATTGATATGTTATCACTATAGAACATTTTTAAAATGATTTTTTTTTATCATTTACACCATTATTTGAATAATTATCAATTTGCTAAATTCTCTAAGGAAATAAAAATCAATTTCATTGATAAAACGATTTTAGCCAATTTGCGACTATTTCTCTAAGGAAATAATTTTCAAAATAATCTCCCAATATGACTTCAATATTATTGTTTCTTACCTTAAGCTTCATTATTAGTTGGAATCAATCCATATTTAGATATTTAAAATAATTTAAATATCCCTAATTATGGTAATCAAATTCCGGATTGTTTCATCCTTCCCCCTTTAAAGAAATTTTGTTCTTGAAATCACCCGAACAAACCTAAGGCAGTTTCCCAAAATTTTGTGTATGTAAATTCTCCGTACGTCATATTTAATTTGATCCTTTATTCGAATTCACAACTTCTCCTTCCGAACTAGCATCGATCCTCTGATCTTTTAGTGCAGATTCTGATTAGGCTCTTTGTTCAGAATACTTTGCTTTTCTTGCATGGATCTCAATCATGATAGAAAACTTAAGTGTTTGATCACAAATCCCAATCACTATTCGTTGTTAAACATCGAATGATAAACTCTCGTTCGGATTGAGGCAAAGGCCGCGAGTTCTGTACTCGAATCCAAACCAAATGCGAATAAAACGATCTACGTACAGTTACGCGTTCATGCTATCAGTTTTTCGAGTATCGATTATCTTTCTCACATTCAAAATACTGAATCTTTTCTTTAAGTTGCACATAAATTATAATTCGTGTTCATGCTTCTATCATATTCGATTATATTATATGATTATATATAAACATCAACTTCATTTTCCTAAGAAAGCTCAATGAATTTTCTCAAATCATATAAATCGGACTTTTATATGTTTCCAAACGTTGATACTAAATATTCTCTAATTTTGAAAATATTTTTTTGCATATTCATTTGAAAATCGTCTTTCAAGATTATCTATTTAAAAGTATGATACCAAATGAAATGTTCTTTGGCTTTGTACCAACGAAACCAAATAAAATCTTGTAAACATGTCTATACTCAACTCAAAGATATAGTCCTAAATGATAGGTGGGTTAAAACAATGTCATGGTATACATTATTTCTTATAAAACCAAAAACTATTGGTATTGAGCACAAATACGATATAACATGAGAATAATGATAATACTTTAATACTAATTTCCAAATTCCACGTATACTATTTGGCGAACAACGATGATAACACCTTCCAAATTCATACGATAGTACAAGTTCTATATTCAAAATTCAATATAACACTGCAAGAAAAAATGGAATAGACATCACGGTTTTAATATCGACTCAAATTCAGCCGATGTCAAAACATATTTTTAACATCACTCATTTTAAAAGTGATGTTTTTGGTTTCTCAGACATCGATTTATTGAACGACCGATGTTTTAAATACACTTTTAAAAAATTGAACTTATAGGCCATACCAAAAAAATAGAATAGACTACTCAAATTTGAACCGTTGAGCAAGCGATTCAAAATGGACCGTTGTCGTAGATTGGGCAACGATCCATTTTGAAACCTTGAAGGGCCCTTATTTTCATCTCTTTTCAACGCTTTTGTTTAGCGGGTGTTGTTATTGACACTCCAACTATTGTTAAGGGGAGACATTTTTTTAAAAACACTCCACTCTTTGGAAAACTGTTAAGGGGCTACACAAATATATTATTTCACACTACTCAATATTCCTGGATTGCCCCTTCAAATTAGATTAAAAATAACTTATTCGACAAGGGAAACTGAATTAAAATAAACAGTTCGTCACCACTGCACCGAGTGCAACACGTAACCAATTATATATGTATTCGACAGTGATATGTCGAAAATTAATCATTTTGATGCATTGCCTTCATAATTATAAGATTTGGTATATTTATATCGACAAAAAAATAATAGTTCAATTCTCTTCCTCCGAAAACGCTTATTCTTTAGGGTTTAAAAAAAATTGATATATGCGAATTGAAAAAAAATACTATGGCCCTTGCAATAATTATTAAGGTAAAATTACATTTATTTGTTAAGGGGCTAAATGAATAATAATGTAAAATTACGTTTATAATGTAAAATTATGTTTATCTGTTAAGGGACTAATTGAAAGGCAAATTCTATTTGGACCCAAGAATTTGCTGAGTATACCCAGAAAAAACGATGACAAAACTGCCTTTACTTTACAATATTTTTTTGTTCAATTTTCAGCATACCTCGTAGGACCCCTACGAGATTCTTTACTGCACCTCGTAGAGCCCCTACGAGATTCTTTACTTTACCCCGTAGGCACTCTACGAGGTAAAGTAAAGAATCTCGTAGGGGCTCTACGAGGTGGAGTAAAGAATCTCGTAGGGGTCCTACGAGGGAGGGTAAAAATGTCTTTTTTTTAAATAATACATCGGTGAACTCAGCAAAACATTGGGTTCACCTTGTTTTTTTCGGATTTGCTGGGTTTACTCAGCAATTGTTGGGTTTAAATAGAATTTCCTTAATTGAAATAGAAGCAATTTCGGCCTCGACTTCGGAAGAATCAGCATCGACTTCGCCTCACTGTCGGTTCCAACATTGTCTTTCGCCTCGCTACCATCGATTCTGCTGCCGGTCGGCCCTCATTTCTTCTGTTGCTCTAGAATCGCCGCATCTTTGCATCCTCTTCTCCTTCAAATACTTCATTTTTCATCTCGAAATTTCATAGGACTTCCGTTGATTCTTTTGTTTATTCTGATTTTAAATCAGCCTGCGTCTAATCAGCAGAGGATATTTGATTTTCTGAGTACCAAATCATTTCAGTAAAGGTAATTCATTAATGTTCATTTGGTTGCTTTTAAAATTGTTATTATTTATTGATTAATATGTCTAATGCGTTGATTGCACGGTGAGTCATGATGTTCAATTGAGTTTATAAAAACTAATGTGTATGTTAATCAATAATTTTTCTGACTTTTAACATTAAAAAGGAGATGAACAAAGACAAGGAATGGAGACAATGTATTAAACGTAATCCAAGAAGAGGAGAGGAAGCAAAGAGTGTCCATTTTCTTACAATCCAGATTCCAGTGTTGTTACAATAAAAGCTCAACAAAATTGTTCATCAGTGATTTTTTAAAATCCTGTCAATTAGTCAAACATGAATTGTGTCCAATTTTAATATTCAATGAATTCAAAGGCACTAGTTAATGATAAATAAAAAGGTAATTGCACAAGAAGACAGCTGGAAATAAAATACACTTTGGGTGGAAGTTTAAGGTACCATAATAGGGAATGAACCATTGTTCTATTAGTGAAGAAGGAAAAATGGGAAGAGACCAATCATATATACAAATACATCCTAATCTCATTCATAAATACAGCCCAAAACGAAGCATAATGGTTAAGCCTGTCAGATTGATTTTTCTTTTAACATGGATTTCTAAAGCCATTGAATTTATATTATATTTGTAGAGAAGCTGAAATTTATGCTTGATGAGGATGACTATGAGTTCCTTAAGGATACCAATGTCATTAGTTTCCATGGTTGATGATAATTTCTTTTCTGAGATGGGCGTTAATTTTTTAAGTTCATTTTAGTGTTGTAATTGTCTTACAAATTTCTTTTCTGAGATGCGCTATTTCGAAATGCTAAACCTTGTCCTAAATGTCCACCAGAAATGAGGAATGAACTACTGGAAGCAATGGCTTTAAAGCAAAGCAGGAAAGCAGATGCATTTCAATCAACGAATATTGTAGAAGACTGTGATTTTGGAGATACTGATGATACATATGTTCTAAAGAATCCTAACATAGGTGGAAGTGGACGAAATGCTGGAAAGTCCAAAAAAGCAAAAATTTCAAAGGCTAATCCAAAAGGTCCAATTGATTTGTACTTGAACTTGAAAGCAAGTAATTCAGATGGAGGATCCAAGTTGAGGCAAACAAGCATGAATGATGCTTGTGATAAAGAGATGAGAGATAGAACAAATCAAATCATTGCTCGCTTTTTTTATCAAGCCGGGATTGCATTTAATGTGGCTCGCATGGATGCATTCAAGGATATGGTTGAAGCAATTGGAAGATATGGACCACACTTAAAGCCTCCAAGTTACCACGAATTGAGAGTTCCATTGCTTGAAAAGGAGTTGGATTTTACACATGATTTAATGAAGGGTCATAGAGCCGAATGTGAGAAATATGGTTGCTCTATTATGTGCGATGGATGGACAGATCGAAGGGGCCGAATATTGGTCAATTTTTTAGTTAATTGCTCTTTAGGAACAATGTTTGTAGAATCTATCGACGCATCCTCTTATATGAAAACGGGGGAGAAGATTTTTGAGCTACTTGATAAGTTTGTGGAACGAATTGGAGAAAATAATGTAGTTCAGGTCATAACAGATAATGGGAGCAACTTTAAGTTGGCTGGTGAGTTCGACTTTTTATTCGTTAACATTATAATTTAAAAACACATGATAACATTCCTTTGCCTTTGTGCATAATATTGTTTCTATTTTTTTCTAAGGTGAATTGCTTATGACGAAGAGAAAATCTATATATTGGACACCTTGTGTGGCTCATTGTCTTGATCTCATACTTGAAGATATCGGAAAATTAAAAAAGGTGGCAAACACAATAAAAAAAGGAATAATGCTTTCTGGTTATATTTATAATCACAGCGGCGTATTGAATATGATGAGAAAGTTTAATGGAAAGAAAGAGTTGGTGCGGTTTGGCGTAACACGCTTTGCAACTAGTTTTCTATGCTTGCAAAGTTTGTTTAAACAAAAACATTCTCTTCGAACAATGTTTACATCGGAGGAATGGGTTAGAAGTAAGTGGGCTAAGGAATTGAAAGGGAAAAGAGCTTGTGAGACGGTCTTAATGACATCATTTTGGGAAAAGGTAGCTTACATACTTAAGGTGATGGGTCCACTTGTTCGGGTTCTTCGGTTGGTAGATGGTGATAAAAGACAAGCTATGGGATATATCTATGAAGCTATGGATAGAGCGAAAGAAGCCATCATAAAATCATTCCATGGAGATGAGAGTAAATACAATGATATTTTTGGTATAATCGACAAAAGGTGGGAATGCCAGCTTCATCAGCCTTTACATGCTGCAGCTCATTTTTTGAATCCGGAATTCTTTTACAAAGATAGTTCCATTGAGCATAATGAAGAGGTCACAACTGGATTATATAAATGTGTCGAAAGACTTCTTTCGGAGAGTGATCAACAAAAGGTTATGGATGAATTGTCTTTATACACAAAAGCGAAAGGGCAGTTTGGTATTAATTTGGCAGTCAAATGTAGATACATGAAATCCCCAGGTATTAATTTAGCTTCACATGATTTAAATTGGAAATTTCATTGGTAGATTGCTTTCTTCTTTTAAAACTTCATCTCATCATTTCATTGTTTTGAGTTTTGAGCAACTTCATGGTTTCAAGTTATATGTCATATTCTTTGTTTGACTTTTGAGTTTCAAATCATGTAATTTTGTTTAAATAAGTTATGCTGCAGCTCAAACAAAATGAAATGATAATGAGCTACAACATAACTTATTTTAACAAAATCACATATAATGAGCTGCAACATAACTTTATGGTTTCAAGTTATGTGCCATATTCTTTGTCTTGAGTTTCAGACTATGTAGTTTTGTAACTTTTGTTTAAATAAATTAAGCTGCAGCTCAACATTCTTTCATTTTGTTTCAAGTTTTGAGTTTTGGAATATCATCTGATGCTATTTTAAAGCATTCCTCGTGTAATGGTTTGTGATGTTTATGACCTCAATTATTTTACATATTAGCTTATGTTTTACGCTTAAGTTGTATACATTTCGCTGTACATGTTAATTATCTACATGCTAGTTTGTAATTTGTACATAACTAGTTGCATGCACTTTTTTTCTTTTCTTTTAGCCGATTGGTGGAGTCTATTTGGAAATTCGGCTCCTACTCTCCAAAAATTTGCAATTAAAATTTTAAGTCTCACATGTAGTGCGGCTGGTTGCGAGAGAAATTGGAACGTTTTTGAAAATGTAAGTAATACTCTCCGTTTTGGATTTTTTTTATTCACTGTTTATTTGTTTATCGTGTTTGTCTTGCATTTACAAACATATATTTTTGAACTAGATTCATAGCAAGAAAAGGAACAGGCTTGAACATGAAAAACTACAAAACCTTGTCTTCATCAAGTACAATCAAACATTGAAAAACCGTTTCAAACGAAGAGATGTGGTGGATCCTATTTCTTTGGATGATATAGATGATTCAAATGAGTGGATGATGGGTTTCATGGAAGGAGATAATTCAGATGTTGACGATGAGTTGGTTTTTGAAAATGATATGCTAACCTGGGGTGATGTATCAAGAATGTCTGGAGCGGGAGAGAGAGTGCACATGAGTAGACAACACCAAGCTAAGTCGTCAGGAAAAGGAAAAGATTTAGCTTCTAGTTCAAGGCCTGTGCGTATTGATGATGAAGAAGAGTGTAACTTTGAAGATGACTCAGAGGAAGACGAACTAGAGTATGATTCGAAAGAAGAAACTGATGACTATTTAGATAATGATGATGATTTTGATTTGGATGACGCTAGTGGTTAGAATCTAAGAATTATGAAGTAAGTTGTAATTTTTATGTTTTTTGATTGTAAACTTGATCATGTTTGACTTAGTTTATTTGAATGTTGCTAGTGTGGAATTTATGTATGTTATTTCCATATTCTTATTTTTCACTTGGTGGCTTTTATTGCTTATTTTTTTTAGTTCTTGTCACATTAGGAAATCTTTTATACTTTACGTGAATTGTACTTTTCATGCATTTGTTTGGTCGAATCTCATCATAACTCACAAACAACAATAAATTTCATCAGAAGTCATTAATTTAAGAATAAATTTCAAATTGATTTAGACATAAATATGCCATATCCATCATGTACAATATGAAATTATCAATTTTTCTCTAACATAATTACACTTAACATCAAATAAAGATGACATATGCATGAAGTATGCCAGCATTGCATTTGGATCCTAGAACGTCTTGGATATGGCACAGAATCTGCAACAAAAGCATTAAATATCAATTATGTATGATAATTCAATTGGTTGTGTTAAAAAAAAAAATTTATAGCGTGCGCTATAGCGCATAACGCAAGGCTTGCTTGCGCTATTTGTTATTGGCTACACTGCCCTTATATTCATATCTTAATCAATTGCAAGTTAAGAATTGAGTACTAGTTCACTGATACCGCTTTATAGTCAGGGCCGGCCCAATACATTCTGTTGCCCTAGGCAAAAAAAAAAAAAAAATTGCTTGGAAAAAAAACCCTAGGTAACCACCAATGTACATGACACGAATCGACCCCAAGTTGCTGGATTGCTAACCAGCTACAATACCACCCCACCCACCACATCTTCAAAGTTTTGTTGCCCTATATTCTTTATACATCGACATATCTGAAAGCATACTGACCAACTTGTTGCCCCTCCTCCACCGCCTCCAGCGTGCTGCCCTAGGCGATGGCCTAACCCGCCTACCCCTTGGGCCGGGCCTGTTTATAGTCTATGCTCAAATTGAATAACCTGGCGGTTGTGCTGTTATGTATAAGTGTTTACTGTCTAAATTAAATGTCATGGTCGCTATCATGTGGTATATCCAAATTTAGAGTGCATAATTTTATTATTGATGGAAAACATATGTATTACATGTGTATGTTAAAAATGAGTTAAACTCAGTTTTTAACCTGAGTTTTTTAAGCTTTGTTGAAATCCAAGTGATTATTTTAATCGAATTAGAAAACATTGTTTAAAAATCGAGTTTTAAAGTTTAAATTAAGCAACAAAATTGCATGTTTATTATGTTTAAAAATCAAATTAGTATGATTCAAAAGTGATGAGTTTTAAGGTGGTGCCTGGCGCAGCGGTAATGTTACCCGGCTGATAATCTGGAGCGTGCAGATTCGAGTCCCGGCCTCTTCACATATGTGAAGGAAAGGCTGTGCACACTAATCGACCACCCCCAGAGCCCGGAAAGCCGTGAGAATAGTACTAGGACGGGAGACTGACCTAAGAAGTCCTCTCGCACTTGAGTACGGGAGCCTTTGGGCACTAGCTAGGAGGAAACAATCGAGGGGATCCAGAACTTTTCTTTTCTTTACACCGGAAATTTATTCTTAATGGCTCGGAGTCTGATGAATCCATTACTCCAACAAAAGCTTGAAAGTCTGCAGCGTTTAACATTACGAAATAGAGATAAATATTAGTATGAAATTGTGATCTTTCGCTTCGGATAAGTTTTCCAGCCTGATTATCTCTTGAAAGATATACATCTTATAGTTGTCGCCATCCATTCAAAAATTGATGCCGAAGTTGTGTTGCTTTTGAAGTTCACATAGGTGCCACTACTTAGACGATCAATCTGTCTAAGATCCATTGTTCTTCTCGCTGGGAGATGTCAGATTGTTTTTCTGCTGCCTGAATTTGGTACTACATGAGTTATTGAGGTATATTCTATAGACTTCAGAACCATGCATAGGTACCGATAGAAAACTGATAAAGATGTTACTGAATCTTATTATTGATTCAGACATGCACATGTTTTCTTAGTTAAACTTGCTTGTTTCTATTGGAAATGTTTTACAAACATTAAGTGAATTATTAAAAAATCTTGAATAAGTGTAATAATGGCTCATATATGGGAATAGTCCCACATCATGGGATTATATAGAAGAGGCAAGCTTTTATACTTGTTTCTAAGAAATCATGTTGGGGCCTTGGGCTCCCAATACATGCATTGTTGTGAGGAGGGAGACCATGCATCATATGACCACCACGCACGCAAGCGCGACCGACTCGACCCGGTCCGGTTCGGATCGGGCTTGGGCTTGGGCTTTGTGGTGTAGACACTTATTTTTTTGGACCATAAAACGGCCCGGTCCGGTTCGGCTCGGGCTTTGGCTTTGTGGTGTAGACACTTATATTTTTTGGACCATAAAACTTAACCGTTTTTATGGAAAAAAATTTCTGCAACGATAAAAAATTATATCCCCCAAATTTTAGCGGCCCACTAATCTGTAAACCCAAGCCCTAATTTTCGTTCTATATATTGACATTAGCCTCAGACGAGAAGACTACCGAATTGAAAATTCTCTCTTCTCTCAGCCGCCATTAAAATTCTCTTCTCAGAAATTTTCGAGCAATTTTTTTTTCAGAAAGTGCAAATCTGCACCGATTTGTTGTGCAAGCAAATCGGTTATTGTTTTTGAGGCTGTTTTATCCTAGAGGCGACGGCGAAGGAACGAACTGGTTTGCACCTCCGACCAGATCGCCGAATCGTCTTCAAGAAAGCGACCTAGTCCGCGACTCAGCCATTGTTTCCCAACAATTTGAAGACGAACTGAAACAATGGCTTCCAATTCGACCCTAGACGATTCTGCTCCACCCTCTGCTTTCCAGAACCCTCTTGTGACGGCTGCTCCTTTCAGATTTGAAGGCTTGCATTTCAAACGATGGCGTCAGAAGATGGAGTTCTTCCTCACCATCAGAAAGGTTGTGGCTGCGCTGACTACTGACAAACCGCAGCTTCCAGATAAACCTGCTGAGACTGATGCAGCGAACATGGCATCATGGACCGAACAGTCAAAGCAACTGCAGACCTGGACTGAACAAGATTATATGTGCAAGAACTTTATTCTGAACGGACTGAGCGATGATCTGTATGATTATTATAACTCAGATGAAAAGACAGCAAAGGAGATATGGGAAGCACTGAAGAAGAAATATGATACAGAGGAGGCAGGGGCAAAGAAATATGCTGTGAGCCGCTATCTAAAGTACCAGATGACTGATGATAGATCGGTAGAGATGCAGTCTCATGAGCTGCAGAAAATAGCTCATGAGATCATCTCCGAAGGTATGGTCTTGGACGAACAATTTCAAATTGCTGTTATTATTGACAAATTACCCCCAGGCTGGAAAGATTTTAAGAATGTCTTGCGACATAAGACTAAGGAATTTTCCTTAGAAAGCTTGATTACACGCCTCCGTATTGAGGAGGAGGCACGCAAGCAGGACCAGAAAGAAGAGGTGCTGATTGTGAATAACAACAGTACTAAGAAGACCACTCCCGTTGTTCTGAAACCAAATCAGAAATCTTTTAAGAATCAGAACAGGCGCAACAAACAGAATGGGAATCCGCAAGAAAACCCAAAAGGACAGCAGAAACCAGCCCAAAAGAATGACTCTGGACAGTTGTTTCTTTGTTACAACTGTGGAAAACCAGGGCATATGGCACGAAAGTGCCGGAACAGGCCAAGCTCTGCACCGCAGGCTAACTTGACTGAGGAGACTCTTACGGCTATGGTTACTGAGATTCACCTTGTTGGTGGATCAGAGGGTTGGTGGGTAGACACTGGTGCTTCTCGCCATGTCTGCTATGATCGTGGCATGTTCTCTACATACACGGCTGCTGAAAATCAGAAAGTGCTGTTGGGAGACTCTCACACCACTACAGTTGCGGGGATTGGAAATGTGGAACTCAAGTTCACCTCTGGAAAAACTGTAATTCTGAAAGATGTTATGCACACTCCAGAGATAAGAAAGAATCTGGTCTCTGGCTTCCTCCTTAATAAGGCTGGTTTCACTCAAGTTATTGGGGCTGATTTGTACACTCTTACTTATAAGGGAACCTTTGTGGGAAAGGGTTATGCTTGTGAGGGTATGTTTAAACTGAATGTTGAATCTAATAAAGTGACTACTTCTGCTTACATGTTGTGTGATTTTAATATCTGGCATTCTAGATTATGTCATGTTAATAATCGAATTATTCTTAACATGAGCACCCTAGATATGATACCTAAAATGACAGAATCTGAATCTGATAAATGTGAATTCTGTACACAAGCTAAAATCACAAAGAAACCTCACAAATCTGTTGATAGAGTTTCTGAACCCTTAGACTTGATTCATTCTGACATATGTGAACTTGATGGCACTTTAACTAGACAGGGACATCGTTATTTTATCACTTTTATTGATGACTGCTCTGATTTCACATATGTATATCTTATGAAAAATAAAAGTGATGCTTTTGACATGTTTAAAACATTCAAAACTGAGATTGAGAATCAAGCAAATAGAAAAATTAAGAGACTTCGTAGTGATAGAGGAACAGAATATGAATCTAATTCTATTCTAGATTTCTATAAACAACATGGTATAGTACATGAGAGAACTGCACCCTACTCACCTGAAATGAACGGTAAAGCAGAAAGGAAAAATAAGACCTTTATCGAACTAGTAGTTGCCATATTATTAAATTCTGGTGCAGCAAAACATTGGTGGGGGGATATTTTATTGACTGTACGCTATGTTCTGAATAGAATCCCTAAATCTAAAAATAAAATTTCACCTTATGAAATTTTAAAGAATCATAAACCCAATGTCTCATACTTTAGAACTTGGGGTTGTTTAGCATATGTTCGCATTCCAGACCCTAAGAGAATAAAATTGGCAAGTAGAGCATATGAATGTGCATTTATAGGCTATGCTATTAATAGCAAAGCATATAGATTTTATGACCTTAATGCACATAATATAATTGAATCAAATGATGCCGTTTTTTATGAAACTAAATTTCCTTTCAAATTAAGGAATAGTGGGGACACTTCAAATATGCCTATTAGAACAGAACTTAATGAAAATTCTGAAGCTGAACCTAGAAGAAGTAAAAGAGCAAGAACCATAAAAGACTTTGGTTCAGATTTTTGTGTTTTTACTATTGAGGAGGATCCTATAAACCTCCAAGAAGCCTTATCTTCTTTAGATGCCGATTTCTGGCAAGAGGCTATAAACGATGAGATGGATTCTTTAGAATCCAATAAGACTTGGCACTTGGTAGATTTACACCCTGTTGTAAGTCTATAGGCTGTAAATGGGTACTTAAAAAGAAATTAAAACATGATGGCACTATAGATAAATATAAAGCACGACTAGTAGCTAAAGGTTTTAAACAAAAGGAAAATATAGACTTCTATGCCACTTTTTCACCTGTAACTAGAATAACATCCATTCGGGTATTAATCTCACTTGCTTCCATTCATAATTTACTTATACACCAAATGGATGTTAAAACTGCTTTTTTGAACGGTGAATTAGACAAAGAAATTTATATGGACCAGCCTGAAGGATTTGTAGTACATGGTCAAGAACATAAAGTATGTAAATTGGATAAATCATTATATAGTTTAAAACAAGCACCTAAACAATGGCATGAAATTTTTTATAACTTAATCATTTCAAGTGGTTTTAAAGTTAATGAAAGTGACAAATGCATTTATTACAAATCTGAGAATGACATTTGCACTATTATATGCCTTTATGTAGATGACCTACTCGTTTTTGGGTCAAATATTCATGCCATAAACTCAGTCAAATCTTTATTAAGTGTCAATTTTGATATGAAAGATCTAGGTGAAGCGAGTGTAATCCTTGGTATTAAGATTACTAGATCATAAAAGGGAATTTCTTTGGATCAATCTCATTACATTGAGAAGATACTAAAGAAATATAATTACTTTGACTGTAAACCTGCAAGTACACCATATGATCACAGTGTAAAGTTATTTAAGAACACTGGTGAAGGTGTAAGACAGTCTGATTATGCGAGCATCATTGGCAGCCTTCGGTATGCCACTGATTGTACTAGACCCGACATTGCCTATGTCGTGGGATTATTGTGCAGGTTTACCAGTAGACCTAGTATAGAGCACTGGCAAGCTATTGAAAGGGTAATTAGATACCTTAAACGAACCATGAACCTTGGATTACATTATGAAAGGTTTCCAGTTGTACTTGAAGGATATTCCGATGCAGACTGGAATACCTTATCTGATGATTCTAAAGCGACCAGTGGCTATATATTTAGCATCGCTGGAGGAGCTGTTTCTTGGAAATCCAAGAAATAGACTATTTTGGCTCAGTCTACTATGGAGTCTGAGATGATAGCACTAGCTACAGCTAGTGAAGAGGCAGAGTACTTGAGAAATCTGCTAGCTGAGATTCCCTTATGGGAAAAACCGATACCGGCTGTGTTGATACATTGCGATAGTACCGCGGCTACTGCAAAAGTTCAGAACCGATATTATAACGGTAAGAGACGACAAATACGTCGTAAGCACAGTACGGTTAGAGAACTATTTTCCACAGGTACCGTTAGAGTGGATTACGTACGTAGTGAGGAAAATTTGGCAGATCCTTTGAAGAAAGGACTGTCCAGAGAGAAAGTCCATAACTCTTCTAAAAGAATGGGACTATTGCCCTTAGATTGTTGAGTCACGCACAATGGTAACCCGATCTAAATGACTGGAGATCCCAAGAACTAGGTTCAATGGGTAATAACAAGTTGTGTAGTGATATGAGTTGAACATGCTATTTAATAAACCAAGAAGCATGTATTCCTGAAGTGATTAGAGGATGAGTTAATAGAAACTCTTAATGAGATCTATACTCTATGTGGAGTGGAGTGCCTACTTTCAGGAGTGCTCTTGATAGACTCACCTTTGTGAATGTGGAAATGTGGCCGTTTCCTATGGAGTTTCGGGCAAAACTTCTAGAGCATTCGCTAAACTAGGATAGACGTGCATGGCCATAAATGCACGGGCTTATTTGATTGCACTATAGAAAAGGTTGTGTGTGGTTTGATGTCAGGAATAGAGTTCAAGACTACGTGTCACTCTAGTAAAAACTGAATCTTATTCACTATGCAAAGGTTCAAGTCGAAAGACACCTTTGTTTATGCACAATCTTATTTTTTAAGAAACTGCTCGAAAATATTTTTTTAAAAATTCAAGTGGGGGATTGTTGGAAATGTTTTACAAACATTAAGTGAATTATTAAACAATCTTGAATAAGTGTAAGAATGGCTCCTATATGGGAATAGTCCCACATCATGGGATTATATAGAAGAGGCAAGCTTTTATACTTGTTTCTAAGAAATCATGTTGGGGCCTTGGGCTCCCAATACATGCATTGTTGTGAGGAGGGAGCCCATGCATCATATGACCACCACACACGCGCGCGCGACCGACCGACTCGGCTCAGGCTTGGGCTTTGGCTTTGGCTTTGGCTTTGTGGTCATTAAAATTTTCGAGCAATTTTTTTTTCAGAAAGTGCAAATCTGCACCGATTTGTTGTGCAAGCAAATCGGTTATTGTTTTTTAGGCTGTTTTATCCTAGAGGCGGCGGCGAAGGAACGAAATGGTTTGCACCTCCGACCAGATCGCCGAATCGTCTTCAAGAAAGCGACCTAGTCCGCGACTCAGCCATTGTTTCTCAACAGTTTCTTATTTGGATGTTGGTTAGTCTGAGATAATAAGCCAATGAAATTATGCTGGAAAATCCATTTGCAAACTAATGTTTGCATTTTCAAAACGGTCTTTTTCTGAAATTATTATGTTTAATATTGCTTGTTTAATAAATGTTAGTGTATGTTGGATGAATTTACGTGTGCAGTATTTTATATTTTTACAGGAGTTTCCCATTGTTAGCAAGCTAGATCCTGAAATATAAGGTGGCACTGAATCACTTATAACAACAGAAGTCATTGACCAAGAATTAAGAATTCTACAGGTTCAAACAGCAAAAACATTGGATTGATTTTATATTTATAGCTGTTGGAATTATGTAACTTGACAGCAACAAAAGTCAGTCTATGATTTGTTTTAATTCTGGCACTAGAGAAAATGAAGTTATTCATGTTAGACTATCATAATTCACCCTTACCTTTTGTGCACAAAGCAAGACCCAAATGAAAGCCATGCTCGAGTTCCAGTGCTAACTTTTACTTCTGCATAAGTGGAGACTGTGCTATCGACCAGGGGTAAACTATTTACATACAAATACATGCTATATATTTTGACTATCAATATCAATTGTTGATCTCTTCACTATACCCTACTGTTAAAACATGTTTACAATAGTCAATTGGGGGATAAAATTATGTTAGAGAACCCTAAATTAGACTTTTAATCACGTGTGTCATATCCTGAGCCTTAACACATGGATTTTATTGTGTGATGTGGACAAGTGTGGCAGTTATGTGCACATGAATTAAACTTGCTCTGATATCATGTTAGAGAACCTCAAATTATTACAAAATCAATTGGCAATGTGAAGAGTAGACTCTTACTTAGTATTTATACATAATTTATCTTACAAATTCCCTGATGTGAGACTTGTCTCAACAAATTAAGTACCTGGATCATTTAGCCAGTCAAGTGGTAACATGTTTAAGTCAAGAACAAGATATTCTGTGCAATCATAGACCCCTAATTTTTTGTGCAGCAGCAATATCAATGATTCATAAAAAAAATCCGTATATTATATATTTTTTAGTTTTTAAACATCTGACTTACTTATACTAGACTAGAAACTTAAAGAAGTACCCGGTACAGAAGAAGTATTTAAAGAAAATAATAGGAAAACATATTAGAGAAGGAAAATAGCCATACTTGATGACTATTATCTTTTGTTATTTTAACATTTCATATAATTAGCGCTATTACAACATTTCATATGAAATTCAATTCATTGAAGACCGATACTTTTTCCACTCTAGAAGAAACAATAAATTGATGGATAATAAGAGATTTGGTAAAATGTTCACTACAAGGTGATAAAACGTGGAAGATGGCAAACAGCAAATCAAATTATACCGTAGGTAGTCAATGCGAACAAAAGATATCAAAAGGCTATATGGATGCAACAGGTACAGGAGCTTGGCTATGGAAGCTTGCCAAAGTTCATGTTAATGCTCATGATTCAGGTTATCGCCAACTTTTTAGCCGCTGGTATTACAGTATACTGCTTAAAACATATACTATCACTTTTATAATTTCAATGATTAGCTTATTTGTGATTCAAAAGGTTACGAACTCACTGTTGCAATGCGCCATGTGTGATTGCGATGTACCTTCAACTTAATGTGATGCATCCTGTACATAGACTGACGCATCCACATTTTCATTATACATTGGAAATCAATGCCTTGGCCCATGAGTTCTTAGTTACCGATAATAGTGGTACTCGATTGAGCGCAGTTCGTTACCGATAACAATGGTGGTTTGACATGGAAGCTTTGTCGGCTAACTAGATCAGAAGGTAATAATTTGTTCCACTAGTAATTATTCAAAAGAAAACTATTACCAATCTAACATATATAAAGGTTGAAACAACTTTTTATTTTTTGAGTGTGCCTCCATCGACATGTTATTCAAAACTCGAGTTCGGTTGATTTTCTAAATTTATGTTGATTTAGCTAGGCTTTTGTTTTCTGTTTCTGATGGTGCCCAAAGATAACATTTGCTAGTCTCCACATACCTTTTATTATAAATCATGACTACTTGCAAAATGCATGCCACACAATGCTGATTGATTTTTCCTTCTATTGTAATTGTTTCTTTTTCTTGCTCCTCGCCTCTCCCTATATGTTAACTTTTATTTTATGACTTCTAATTGAAACTTGAATACATCCACATATAAATCATGATAATGAGGCTAGAAAAAGATGTTTGTTAATCACAAAAATAGACTATATGTTCTAATTTATTTCTTGCCTTACCTGATAATAAATAGTATTTTGCATGATAAATTGGATAAGTTTTTGGTTTTTCAACTTAACCTCCAATATTCGAAATTAAGGTAGTAAAATGAGATGATGAAATATTAAGTTGTATTCATGCCCAAAGAACGGTATAGTAAAATGGAATTATCTGGCATAAATGTGTAGTAATGTCTGTCTACCATTCTTTTGGAAGTTGGTTACAATGCTAAGCAACATACTAATTTTCAAAAGCAGACTTAGTTTTGAAGATGAGTGTTCAACATATTTAATTTGGATATAAACATTTTTAAGATTAGCAGTTTGAAAGATGGCTTAGTTCATGCCCCGTAGCTCAGTTTATTGACCATGGTTAATAAAACTGAGCCTCGACCCTTGGATTTTCTAAAACTCGACGCTTAGTACGTAAAACTAAGCATCGGGGTTCAGTTTTACCAAGCCTGGCTCAGATCAGTTTTACTGAGCCAGGCTCGGTAATATTGAACCCCGACGCTCATGTTTACTGAGCGTCGAGGCTTTGTTTTAAAATTAATGACCAATCCTTTCATTATATTTTAAGGCAAACATACAATTTTTTATATTTTCTTTTGTATTTACTGACACTTTGAATAGCTTGAAACTTAACAATGTTCATCATCTTTTATCTTAGGAAAGTGACAACGAATGAAGAGAAAGTTATTTGGATGGCCGAAGTTTTCGAATCGGATGCACCAATTTACAATGATCCTCAATATGGAATGTACAAGCTATGTGAATTTTGAGATGAATGCTTCGTTATATGGTCGGAATTTCGTGTTCGTAGAATTTAACTATGAAGGGTATCTTATCTTTTGTTATTCTCCAATGTAAAACCAGTTAGATAGTTCTCCCACCTACAGATAGGTTCATGTCTTGGCGTTGGTGTTGGAAGATGTGGTGTTTCAGTTGAGTTATCAGTGGAGAAAGTTATATTGAAGGATGATGATGATTTGTTTTTGAGACATTTTTTTTCTAATGAGTTGGAGTTTCTTAATAAGAAATTTTGTTTTGGTTTTGACATGCTATATATAAGCTGGGTATTTGTGAAAATTGTGGTGTAGAATCAATATTAGCTTGGAGTTAGAGATTGATTTACCGGTCAACTATTAATTTAAAAAATGAATGGTCTTGAAGGAATGTTTTAGTTAGTGTAATATTATGTAGCAAATATAATACATAGCTCAAATGATTAAGTCATCAAGTTCACAGTCAAGAGACACAGGTGTGAGTGTTACTTTTGACATAAAAAATTACTTTATTTTTATGCACTTTATTAATTTTTGTTATAAAAATATAAACTTTTAAACATCTTTTACAGACATTATGCCTAGTTCTTGGTGTAGTTTAACAAATGAATTTTCTAAAAGAGGTTTGGTAAATATATCAGCTATTTGATTTTGGTAGAAATATGTTCTAAATCGATAATCTCTTTTTCTATATTATCTCCGGTCATGTGTTTTGAGCAAGCACTATATAAAATTCATTTTCTCTTCTTGAGTGGGACCTGCGAAAAATATTAATAAACACATTGGTACCCACCTTTTTAATAGGGTCCTAAGAGTTAAATCTTAGGAAACTAAACCTAAGTGAGTTCAGTGTCCCTCTTATAAATATAGTTTTTATTGTTATGAATAGTTTCCATAAATAAATTGATATGTTTGTTCCTAATCAAACTATTATTTGTTTTTGGAACCTATATTTTGATTTCCTTTACCTTTTTAGTGTATTTTGGAATATTATGTGTTACCTTATTTTTCAAAATTACATTACGTTTTGAGTCATTTTTCCTTTTAAATTAGTATTTTTCTTTAGAGGAAATTTTGTCTTCTTTTTAAAACCTAATCCATTTTTTTTTCTGTAGAGGATTGAGAATTTTCTATAATTCTAGATAAATTCTCTCTTCCCTTATTAAAATTGGAAATATTTTTAGTAATAGTATCCAACCTAGTTTGAAGGCTAGTATTTTATAATTCTACTTGTTTTGTTTTAGTTTTTAAATTGTGATTTTCAGACATAATCTCATTATTCTTTGCCTTTTGAGTTTCAATTTTTTGACTCAAAAGTGAAAGTTGACTATCTGAGTTTGAGAGAGATTCTTGAACTTTTTCAAGTTCTTCTTCCAATATTTTCTTTTCGTCTTTTAACATATCCCTTCCAAATTCAACTTTATTCTTATTTTCACGTATTTCCTTAAATTTCTCTTTAAGAACTTTATAGTATTTAAAATTCAGTGTTTACTTCTATTAAATCATCATAAGATAAATCACTAACTTCGGATTCTTGAGCCATGAAGCACACATTTGCTTGTTCATTATCGCTATCACTATCACTATCTGATAAATCTGAATCTGAATTGTCCCATGTGACAGAGAAAGACTTCTTTTTGAATTTATCTTTCTTATTCTTGTTATTGAAGCTTTTATGATTCTCCTCCTTTAGTTCCAAACAGTCTTTTACCATGTGACCTTTCTTGTGACAATTAAAGCATTCTAAGTTTGTGGATGAAGGTTTATTTGAGGAATTCTTTTTGAAGATACTTATTCTGAACTTTAGAAATTTCTTAAATTTTTTGGCAATGAATGCTAGATCCTCATCTTCTGATTCTGATTCCGATTCTTCTTTTTCCGCATGAAAACTACATTCTTTTTCTCTTGTGCTTGGTCCTTTTTGGCTTGGAGATTTACTTCATAAGACATGAGGTTACCTATTAGTTCTTTA
The DNA here is from genome assembly GCA_030737875.1 of Allium sativum. Taxonomy (NCBI): domain Eukaryota; kingdom Viridiplantae; phylum Streptophyta; class Magnoliopsida; order Asparagales; family Amaryllidaceae; genus Allium; species Allium sativum. Next base: position 493,225,944 of record CM060918.1, on the reverse strand, counting down.
GGTTTCATTGTAGATAAATCGTTGGCATTCTCAATGGCTAACACCTTTCTTTCCCATTCGTCGACTAAAGAGTTTAGTATCTTCGATACAATATCAAAGTCACTATATTTTTCTCCTAATCCTATTAAGGCATGAAGAATATCTTGAAATCTTGAGTACATATATTTGATGGTTTCATTTTGTCTCATTCTAAAATTTTGGAACCGGTTCTTTAGCATTGAGATCTTTGTTTGTTTGACCTTGTTTGTACCCTCATGTAAGGTTTTGAGTGTTTCCCATATCTAATGTGCAGTACTGCAGATGCTAACACGAATGAATTCATTTCTATCCAAAGCACAGAATAGCTTATTCATAGCTTTGGCATTTGCACTTATCTTATTTTTCTGATTTGTTGTCCATGCAGAGTATTTAGTTATGGGTGTTGTATATTGAGTTTGAGTTGCATTCCAAGCTTCATAGCTAGTTGCTTGCATGTATATTCTCATTCTTGTAGCCCGGTAATTGTGTGTAATCCATTGAATAGTGGTGATCTTTGAGTAGATTGTCCTTCGACAAATGTAGAGGTAGTGGTTGTGTTGTTACTTGGGTTATTTTCCATATTATCAAAGTATCGAATAACAGTGTTACGGTTATAGGATGTCCTTGCTCGGATACAAACTGAAAGAGTCTATGCATCGGTAGGATCGTATAGTATGGAGTACAAGCAAGTTAATGTGTAGATAGTTAAGTAATAACAATAAATAAAATGACACAGTCGATTTTATACTGGTTCAGACCACTGTCCTACTTCCAGTCGCAGACTCCCTTCTGGTATTTCACTAAACAACAACTACCCTCACTTCAGCCGGAGTGTAACGACCCGAAAATCCGTACTATCTGAGTTGACTAATAACACCACACGTCCAACCCAAATTGCACGGAAATACGAATCATTATTAGAAAGAAGTTAGAGGATGAGAAATAGAAAGAAAGAAATATTAGAATAGAAGAAAACGAAGATCACAAACTCACAGCGGAACGAATAAAATATATTATATAACATAACTTTTTGAAAATACAAATCAGTAACTGGACATACATACCATTATCAGAGCACAACAGTTATTCCTGGAACAGTTATAAACACCTATTTCCAGATACAACATAGTACACAGCGGAAATATGATAATCTATAGCTAACTGGTGAAGCCTCATGCTTCCAGCTTCTCCAAATAAATCTGTAAAATCCCGACTACTTGACTGCCCGTACAAATTTGAGCACCCAAGAGTTTAGGGAAAACAAAACAAAATAAACTCTGGGTCAGTCATGGGACTAGTGTGAGTAAACTCCAACCATTTGTTTTAACTTTCAAAATCCTTTTGAAAGAAAGGATAATAGTAAGACCAGCCCACACATAAACATGGACGGTTTTTACCTTACTATAACCCAAAACACTTTGATATGAAAGTTCAGTGATATTATAATAATGTCTAATCAAATAAATAACCAAATAACAGAACGCTTGCATCTCATGCTCCACATACATAGTATAAAATCAAAAACCGCATGGCACTTATTGGTGATTGGATTTCCAACATGACAAGGTATGGAACTACCTTCCGATAGTGTATCTCTATAGAGGAATACACTGGGTTCAACAAGAACATCTTGCAACCCGACCCACACATGACCGACCACTCATTTCGCTTGAGTGTATCGAATGTATATCACCAACGGTTGGGATCAGTAACCGTTTCTCGAATGGGACAACATCGAATAGAATAAGGAATTAAATGAATCTCTAGATAGGTGATGATACACCCTAATGGGAGCGACCCACATAGCCATGTTGCATGCCCGATTTTTGTTATTTCCTAGTTGTTGAGGCCTGAGGCTACGATTTCTTATGATTCATTGATAGCACAATCACTTTGAATGCCACATTGTCAGATATGTTAATCATTTATTGATTTGCACAAATATTCTGGATGCCACTTTGAAGCAATTTCAATCACTTATCTCTTTCCTGACTACTTTATTATACTCAGGAAGTATTTACTTTTATATTTCCAAAATTCCATCACTTGTGTTAAAACGAATGTTGTGTAAAACATCGTTACAACAACCCAAAATATTTTATTCAACTAACTATTATCCACACTTCTCTTCGAGATTGGATCTTGCTATTTATCAATTAAAAATGAAATCAATCGAGTTGGGGTAAAATTACCTCTCAGACCTTGACTGAAAACATCATTAACTTCAAAACAGACAAAACCACTTACCCCGAATAATTAACATTATAAAAACCAATTATTCATTTTTAAACGTATATACATTTCTCTTTCTATTACCAGCTTATCGATTTCCTTTTTGTTTATAACATTCTATTTTAAATTCGTTTCCTTATCGAATTCTATATATATATATATATATTGATATATTGATTTCTAACTATTAAAATTTCTTAAAAATATTCTAACTCCTTAAATTTCCGAAATTTTTTGCCATAACCTCCTTTGTACTGGGAGCATCGGGATATTTCAAATAGCCTCCCATGGCCCTCACCAATCCAAAAGAAAAATAAAAAGCCAAGCGGCTTGCCGATACGGTGCATAAAATCTCATATATGAATTTAAACATGTACCTTTTTGTCGGGCACATAAATTAAAATCTTCATATACTTCATTCCATACCCGTCCAACACATGCTCACCTGTTTTCAATTCAATTCAACTCAATCCAATCGTTTGAATTCAGTTTCACTCATTTATTCTTTAATTAGCTATTTGCCTATTTCACTTCTTTGTTTGAACATAACATGTTCAAATAAAATATTTAACTTGCTCATAACCAAACTGAATTTTCAATTTCAACTCTAGTTTCCTTATCGATTTCGAATATAAATTTTCAAATCGAATTCACTTATTCAAAGCACAATATCAATTCAAAATCTCATTAACTAATTACTATTCAAATTAGTTGATTCTATTCAATAATCAAAAATCTGATTTCTGCTAAAAAAACAATTCATTACTCCACTTGAGTTCACATAAAATTTACAACTCAAAATCTGAAATTTTCTAAATAGAAATTCGGATTTTATTCGCTTAAAATCCTTTTATAAAATTAAATAAACCGTTATGGTTTTTAAATGGTTATGGCGCTGTTTTTCTGAAAATTTGATTTTGACATAACACAAAATCAGTACGACGAAATTCAGAATTTTCTCTTCCATTAGAAAACTATTATCAAATCGGTCCTGAAGTTTCTTGTTTCAAAGAATTCCGACTTCAATTGAGTTCTGTATACTCAATTGAAGTTCGAAATGACAATTTACGAAATGCCGCGCTGCGGCGAGTTCGTTTTAATTATATTTATAAATATAAATGTTTAAACTTCGTCTATAATAAATTCAACTCCATTCTGATATATTTTTAATATATATCAAATCAAAATTTCCTAATTCAACATACTATTTCCAATCTTCTCAAATTGGCGATTTTTCCTTATTCAGTAATAAATTCATTTATATTTCGATCTTCTATATTTAATTTCAATTCCTTTTATAAATTATAAATCCTTTGGATTTATTTCTATTCTGTTTAAAAATCCACATTTTTGAAATATATTTCGTCGTTCCCATTTCGAAATGATTTCCAATTTTCTATTTCAAATTCTCCTTTCAATTCTTTTTGAATTCTATATTCAAATCCCATTTCAATTTATTTGAATTCTATATTCAAATCCCATTTCAATTCTCTTTGCATTCTATATTCAAATCCCATTATTTAAATTCCATTTGAATTCTATATTCAAATTCCATTTGAAGTCTATATTCAAATTCCATAGTTTAAATTCCATTTGAAGTCTATATTCAAATTCCATAGTTTAAATTCCATTTGAAGTCTACATTCAAAGTCTATATCTAATTCTCTTTGAATTCTACATTCAAAGTCCATATTTAATTCTCTTTGAATTCTACATTCAAAGTCCATATTTAATTTTCTTTGAATTTTCTTTATTCAAATTCTATTTCAATTTCTCTCATCCAAATTTCAAATTCTATTTTAGAAAAAAAATAGAATTTCCTTTTTAAATTTGCAAAATTCCTTTTCATGATATTTTTAAATATCAACATTTGGGCCCAGTGATATTTAAACACCAACAACCAATTATTATTTCAGGTTTTCTAACACATCATATATGACGGTATATATGCAAACAAATAAACAAAACAGATAATATATTTTTGAGGAATCCAGTTGGATCCCTCCAACCTGTTTTTCCTGCATCCATAGACGTTAGTCAACATAGTAATACCCATCCATCTTCGAGGCAGGATATCGCAGTACGAAGGTCATCCCCTAATATATTTGTGGGGCGCATAGGGAAATCATCCGCTATGAAACTGCGGGCATCCGCTAATGAGACTGTGGGAATCCAACCAATCATCAACCCAATATATATATATATATATATATATATATATATATATATAATAGTCAACCCTAAATAACTAATATATTTAAATCAACTAGACAGCATTCAAACAAGCAACAACAATTATTTTTAACGAATAAAAATATTTCTAAATAAGGTGAGTGAGATTTACTCACCAGGGTTTTTATTTTGCGCTTGTACCAAATTTCAATTTCTTTTTTCGATATTCGAGTCTCTGAACTCCACACGGATGGTTTTTGTTTGATTTCTCCATGCCTAGGAAAAATTCGAACTTTATAAATTAATTACAAAATATCCTTAACAATGTTTTATGCTAAAAAATATACTAACATTTATTTATTTAAATTAACTATTTAATCAAATAAATAACCTTCTTATATAATTTTTCTTCTTTTTAGACAGTATACTAATTAAATCTTAACCGATATACTAATTAAATCTTGATTGATATACTAATAAATCTAAACTGATGTTAATTAAATTCTTACTAACATACAAATTAAATTCTAACTAATATGCTAAGTAAATTCTAACAAATAACCTGAATCTAATTTTATACAAAAAACTTATGAATTAAACTAGGTTTTCTATTTGAGTTAAAATAAAATTTAACTTCATTACAATTTAATTACCTTTGATTTATTCAACCAAAATGTGTCTTAACAATCCCACAAAAATCTGCTCCATTCTCTACGGCATTCCGTCGAACATCACACCATCATCAACAACTCAGGGAACCCTACAGGCTTTGACCACTTCAACTCCAAATCCTCGAATTCACGGCACCTGGAACCTCCATTTTCCAGTCGAATCAACACCAGTCCGGTCTCCTCACTCCACCGCGCTCTGGAACCCTACACTGTCAAGCAACAACGCTCGACTCAACAATACACCGCAACCTCCCAAAAGCCAACATCGCACCATCCAGACCACCAATAGAACTCCCGGTGTCCATCGCGACAGACCCTCCTGCCCTGACAATGACTTCGACGCTTTCAAGGTCGTCGCGCCCTCCTTCGTACCCATTGGAACCATCGCTTCACCGAAAATTTGCGCATGCCCTAGCTTGGAGTCGGCCTTCAATTTGAGTTTCAAATTAGAGGAGTTCGCCTTTTTTTTCTTTCGAAGTGTTGATTTTAAATTCGGAACTTTTTTTCAGAAGAGAAGAACAAAGAGAGGTCGTGACATCAATTTAGAGGAGGAGGGATACTTGCGATTTGGATTAGAGGAACAGAGAATGAATTTTACAGAGGGAAGATCGGTGTGATTATATAGAAGAAGAAGGGAACATGAAGTACATGGAAAATCTTTTTATATTTATTTTAAAAAGATTTTCTAATTAATTTGATTTGACTTTGATTCGATATAAAGAGATCTTTTATTCTTTTTAAACAGATATCGATTTGATTTCGATCTTATCCATTATAAATATCTCGGGGTTCACAGTTAAAAATCGTGAACCGCTATTTTAGCGTACCGACCGTCGTTCCAATGTTATAGTGTTATACTGAACTCAACAGA